>KZ506930.1:3014-14522 GCA_002844005.1 Limosa lapponica baueri | reverse complement strand
TCTAACCTGAGGCCAAAACCTGCTGGCGCTTAGGTGTTTCCAGATGGCAAATGTATGAGGGCTTGAAAAAGCTAAACTAACACCAATGGCTACAGAACATTTTCTGCTTTTATCAAAAACAAAAAGGATAAATGTGTACAGAAATTCTTAATCTATCAGATACTGGCTATAATTTGTAAAGATAAATTTCTTAACACTGAAATTAAGGGCTTTGTGGCTGGCTGTTTAAAAAAAAGGACGCAAGCAGTGATTTCCACTGTGAAATTTTCTGGAAATTTCTGACTTCTTATCAGGTGGCAGATTATCACCATGTTGATGACGTGACAAATGTGGTCCTCCACCAACCTGGTGATGGGGCCAAACAAGCTGTGGGATTCCCACGAGGAGGTGGAAGAACTCAGGAGGAAGCGGGGTGGGAGCAGAGATGGGCATTCTCGGGGCTCAGCACCAGTCCCCACTGTGGTTTCTCCCTCCTGCCTTTGTGCCATGTTGGAGGGTGCTGGCTGGGCCCCTCAAGGCTCTACTTCAGTGAAAAGATCATGAATAAGTGCTGATTTGTGGGCGGGGTAGAAGTAGCAGCGAGGGGTCTTCATGAGCCGTAGCAGTGATGCTCTAAGACCTTCTCTTCACAGCCCAGGGGAACAGCCATGGATTCATCAAGGACTGCACAAGGATGCTGGCTTTTTTCCTTCGCACTGCAGCTCACATACATAATGTGCTGTTTCAACAGAGCTATGGAAACTTTCCAGTCTGTAGACTCTTTTGCCATATTTTATAATTTGCTTCCAGTTTTTTTCTGAGGGATATTTTGCTGAAAACTGCTTTCCAAAGCAGTCTCTTCTCTCTCCCTTTAGGTGAAGCAGAAGAGGACCTATCCCTAGAGCGCACTGGCCCCATCCCACATGGCACCTGCAGCGCCTGAGATGCTCCTTGTCCCCTCTTCAGCCCGTCGCACGTCTGGTGCCTTTGGTCCCGATTCTGCTACCTTTACTCATGCTGTGAGATCTTATTCAGCAAACAGTCTGTTTGAAATATGAGTCTAATCCCAGGGTAATGTACTATTCCTCTTAGATTTAACTTTAGCTGATCCCTACAGAATGAATTTTTTAGCAGGACAGTGTAATCTGTCTGTGAGATCTTGACAACGGGGTCCATAAGGAAAATGGAAACGTCTCGAACTTGTGATTTAAATGCAAACCCATGAGGATGTGCTGTGGTCACAGGTACTGTGAAGAGTGGTCCAAATCCCACCAAGCACCAGGGACTTTTGCTCCCAAGAAAAGAGCATCATCTGGACACTTACCATCACCATTCAGCTCCTCATAGACCTTCTGCAGATGCTGTGTCCAACTCCTGGCCCCGCTGCCGAGCCAGGGCTGCAATATGGATACGGGGACCGAGAAAAAGGAATGGGGTCTGTAAAACTAAAGGAAAAAAATGTGATTTTTTTGCTGTTGTTGTTGCTGCCAAGCCTACAGCTGGATCCTTGCCAAGCAGATCCTTGTGGCAACATGGATTTCCATTTATCTGACTGCTTGGCAACATCTGGGGATCGTTGCAACTGATTGTTGTATTAGCAATACTGGGAGCACTTATTCTGTGTCGTGGGTATCTGGAGGCCACAGCGGCATAAATAATCCAAGGAACAACACAGCAAAATGATGTTCCATGCTGCAGCCCAATGCAAGAATAATTCTAAGGCAAAAGAGACTAAATATGTAAGTAATCTTTGATTGATTCAAGTTTTACTTGATTCATAAATAAGACCGATTCATACAAAAGGATTAAACTTTATCAAGTAATAGTCATAGGCTGATTTCAGCTACCTGAAAGTCAGAATTGACTCAAGCTTTATATACTGTTACCTTTTAAGTTTGAATTTAAAAAGAAAGCATCTTTGAACAGCTGAACTTGTAAGGAAATTGTACCACAGTTCATTAAGGAAATAATCGCAGCACTTTTTTAAGAAGAAAAAAAAAAAATCAAAATTTTTGCGATGTGTCTTAACTTTAAAGCTTTAGATTGTGCTTTGATAATGCTAAGAAGTCTCCACTAGAAAAAGGGAGCAAATTAATTTCTTGGTCATGTCACAAAATTTCCTGAAACGCACATTTTATTACTTTACACTGGACAAGGAATCCAGATTATGAGTTCAGTTCAAATTTAACAAATGTTGAAGCCATAAAAGTACAACTCAAAGCATGGCAATGAAGAGACTGGTTACTAGGTTCAAGGGAAATGGAATTAGAGTGAATTCCATGCTATTTTGGCAAGGATTTACACCACTTTTGAGACTTCGGTATTTTCAATGAAATTCTATTTATTTGTAATTTTTTTTCAAGTTTCTGGACTTCTACAGCTTGATCCTGGTCTTCCTGCCTCATTTGTGCTCTTTTATCTTGCTGGACTCCATTTTGATTTATGGAAACCTACTCCAAATTAGCTGGTTTTGTGCATATGTGTGGATTAATGTACAAAAGAATAACCACCATGTGGTTATTCCTTTCTCCATAACGTTTTTATGATGTTTTCTGACAAATATTATGAACAAAAAAGGATCAGATTAGCTTCTGATCTAGAGCAGATGCTTTTTGCATCCTGAAAGTCAGAGGACTTTGCCCGATTGCAAGACCCATCCAAACTTCAGTAAATAATTGTGGAAGTTTGTGCACTCTGATTCACTTCAAACAATGTGTTGTGCAATGACAGTAAAGAACAAAAGCCTATCAATAAGCGAGAAGTTGCAGTTAAAACAAATTAATGGCTCTCGATATAAAATTGGATCTCCAGGTCTTCACTCATCCACTTCAGAACTAGTTCAAAGCTATCCAAGGTAATAAAAGACCTTGCTAAAATAAAAGACCTATCCAAGCTAATAAAAAACTTGACAGAGTTACTGTGTGTCATTTTCCAGGGAGCTGTAACTACTGCGTTATGGCCAGTTCATTGAGAACTAAGTAGAGAGCCCCAACACCGATGAAGAAGCTCTGGAAGAAAAATGAATCATGGACTGGATCAGATACAGACACAAAAGTGCTGTGTTAGAGGTTAAAACCATTCCAGGAGTTGAATGCCTTTGCTGCATAGAAAAGGATGTGACAATGAGTTTCATTTAAAGACTGAATTCATTTGCCACAGGGAACAATGAGGTTTTGCTTTTTTAATCAAAATGCAGACAAGTAATTTCTTAGGCAAGCAAAGCTCTGAATTATGCTAGGGAAGATACAACGTGAGTAAACAGTCTTTTCTGTAATACAGCTATAAAATATTATAATATACATATACATGAAATGAAGAAGTGATTGAACTTGTCATTTAATTGTATTATCAGATTTGTAGCTTGTGAAAATGTCAGGGAAAATAACACAGTATGTAGGATGGGTCAATTTATTAATTGTGGATAATTTTTGCGCCAACTCCAGTCAGTGCTATTGTATTACTTATTTATAAATGCTCACCAAGTTGCTTGGATAAATAATTTTCAGTCAGCAGGTTAGTTTCTCAATAGTCTTCCCATTTTATTACTTCCTGGTTGTCTACTGGGATCATAGAATCATAGGATGGTTAGAGTTGGAAGGGATCTTAAATCCCCCCCAGTGCCACCCCCTGCCCTGGGCAGGGACACCTCCCACCACACCAGGTTGCTCCAAGCCCCCTCCAACCTGGCCTTGAACCCCTCCAGGGATGGGGCAGCCACAGCTTCTCTGGGCAACCTGGGCCAGGCTCTCACCACCCTCACAGGAAAGAATTTCTTCCTAATGTCTAATCTAAATCTCCCCTCTTTCATCTTAAAACCATTACCCCTTGTCCTATGGCTCCCCTTCCTGATGAAGAGTCCCTCCCCAGCTTTCCTGGAGCCCCTTGAGGGACTGGAAGGGGCTCTAAGGTCCCCCCGGAACTTTCTTGTCTTCTCAAAGAATCTTCTCTTCTTCTTGTCTCCAAGGTCACACAGCATCATTTTGACCTGGATGCCTGTAGCTTTTCTAGTTGGAGAGTAACATTTAACATGTGCCCAGTTTGAACTTTCTGATGATCTAACATTTGTGACACTCTAAACATCTGTAACCTTCCAAATAACAGGAGAAATGGGTTAATTTATTTGTGCATATTGTTGTAATTCTTGCCCATTTTCCCTTTCTCCAAACCAGCTTTATTGCCTTCACTTGCTTCTTAAAATTGTATCCCGTAAAAACTCCAGTTAGACCAGTCCAACTGGGGGCCAAATCTTGGTCTGGTTATTAATTTTCACTCCAACCAAAACTGGGGGGTTTATCTGAATAAGAACTTAAGACTCGAATCTATCAACTAACAAAGCAAAAATGCCAGTTAGAGATCGAAACGATCTGTCAATACGTGCTTGAAGTTTACGTGATTGTTATTATTTTCATCAGAAAAGGCACAATGACTTGAAGGTTTCTACTTACGTGAGGAGCAACTCTCATGTCCCTGCCCTCAGCAAGAGTTTGGAGGACCTGCCCCCACAGCAGCACCAATAAAACCAGCTACCCCAAATAAAGCTTTAGCCATGCAAGCTGTTTCTTTGTTTTCTCAGTGATGCAGGAATGATATAAATGTCTAGAAACAATTTGGAGAGAAGGAACGGTCACCTGGGATGTAGAGATCAAACGCTGCTGGTGCAGGGGCTGCACGTACTCTCCAGCGGGATTTTTAAAACTAGATTCAAGGTAGGTTTTAGAGCACAGAAGTCACTGGATTTTCAAAATACTTCAAGGCTAGCTGTACTTTTGGCAATATTGTTACTTCTATAAATGAGAGCAAGTGAGAGCTTTAAGTGAGAGCAAAATGGGGGAGCTAATCTAAAGTTCTTCCTTCCCAGGAGAGCAGCTCTCGATGAAGCTCACATATATCCAGTCTGGAGCAAAAAACCTCTTATGTGAGGTGAAAAGAAATCTGGGGGCATGGAGAGTGGGGCAGGAAGAAAATGGGATATTTCATCCACTTCCCATGGGAACGCTGCTGTAAAAACAGGTTTTGTTGTGGTTGTAGAAGTCTTTTATTTCAAGTTTCATCAGGTTCATGCCTTGACTCCAGCATTCCTTGAAGGGTAAAGACCTCTACACCTGGCCACATTTCCTTTTTACGCTGTGGCTCTTTTTTAGGTTTAAAGCTCTACTTATTTGCAGAGACTTGTTTGTATGTTGCTCAGGAAGCCTGGAACGATCCATTTCCCGGTTTTCAGATTTCAGTTTGGGATGTGAGGCAGGGAGAGAATATTTAAATGCAGATATTAGATGGTACTCATGTGCCCCCGGGGAGAAAGGATTACAAAATTTTCATTAAGGCCATGTGAGAGGCAAAAAAATAAAAAAAAAAGAAGAAAAAATGATTCAACTCTTCACATTATTCATAGAGAGGAATGCATTGTCTTGAATATTAGCTGTGGGTCTTGTCCCTCGAGATCTGAACACGCTGACAATGAGGAGTTTAAAACAGGTTCCCTGACGTTAGGGAATTACACAATACATGAAGAAGGTGAGATGAGAATAGGGACTAGAGATGCCCCAATTCTCTGTTTCTTCCTGTTTAAAGTACATCAATATTAAAAAAAAAAAAAAAGGAAAAAACAGCATAATGGCACATTTTGTAACCCTGTCAAAGAAAAAGGAGAAATGAGATATATACAGCCTGCAGTTGACACTAACTTCTTCCTTTCTGTTCCACCTGAATCTGAGCTAATAGGAATAATAACTGTTCTGCCTGCCCAGTGACCCAAAAGATGTGTGTTATTGCGCTAATCCAGTTCTACCGGTATTGACTGCTGGTCTCTATGGGTTTGCCTTGCAGAGTCAGAAATAAATTACCCATCAGAATCAATGAAACTCACGGCTGTGGTTTACACAGATGTAGCTCCGTCACCCACACTTGCAAGTGATAAGTGCTCGCAGAGCACTTCCATACTTCATCTTCTGAGTGTGTCAGGGCACATGAGCCACCCTCGGGAGAGTCCCGCTCATCAGCCTATGGTCACTTCTGGATCATTGCTGGTGCTTTGCAGTACTGTTGGGTTAGATAAATTAAAGCATCTTCAAAATCAGTATTGCTTTTTTGCTCCTTGGTAGGGAAACAAAATAATCAGTTAATTGAGGGTCGTGATGCTGGTGCCTCAGTGGCACTGAGGTTATTGCACTTCCCCAAAGCTCAAATAAAACTGAGAAAGCACAACTACTTCACAGTCTGTGTTGTGCCTGGTGCACCCTGACTTTTAGTTAGTTTAGACCATTAGTTATAAGCTGCCAGATGTAGATAGTTCACTGACTGCAGGGTGGCTGTTGTGAGTGGAAGAACTAAGTCACCTAATGGGCAACTGCCTCTTGACTCTGAGAGATCCTCAGGTCTCATTAAAATCCACAGAAGAGGGATATATATACTGAGAGCGTGCCATTACATTGTGGAAGTGATTCAAGAGTTCAGCAGCAGCACTAGTAATATTTAAAGCCAAGTCAAGTAACCTCAGGCTGAAGAGTTCTGCATGTTCAAGAGGGAAAACTCTTGAGGATGCTGGGTTGGTACATTGGAAATCTCTGCTGAAGCAGCAGCAGCCACATGAAGCAGCATCACCCAGAACATGCACAACCACAAGCAGAGATCAGTGTAAGTACAAGACCCCAGTTCAGACCTCATTGGGTGTTTTCATATGGGTGAAAATGAAATACTAACTTTTAAACATGTGTTAAACTTATTTAATATCACAGCAGCAACTGTTCTTTATAATATCCTATATGTAATTTTCAACAGAGCTTCTGCTTCTGGACAGAAACTAAGACTTTCTAAATGAGTTTTCACTATTGTTTTGGAGTCTGAGCCTCTGCTTTGCTCTTTCAGTTAGACATGTTAGCTGGATGTTTGTTACTTTCAATAGCACTAAAATAGATATATATATATGTACACACCAGCCTGATTGCCTGAAAGTGATCATGGGTTCAGCTGTTTACATTCACTAAGTGATGCTCCTTTTTCTTGAGGCTGATGTCAAAAGCTATTTATAAAGTCACAGAACTGTAGACTAACTTAGGTGGACAGGACCTCTGGGGGTCACTGAGCCCAACCTCCTGCTCAAGGCAGGGTCTGCTAGAGCAGGTTGCTCAGAGCCTTGTCCAGTCAAGTTTTAGCTATCTCAAAGGAAAGATCCCACAATCTCTCTGAGTCCCTGTTCCAGCCTTTAACTGGAGTGATTTTTTCCCCCCTTCTATCTAACCAGAACATCCCTTTGCACCCTTTGGCCATGCGTGTTCTCTGCGTGCCTGAGGAGCATCTGGGTCCATCTCTCTGTAGCTACAAGTGCAGTGAGGTCCCCTTCTGAGCCTTTTCCTCTTAAGGCTGCAAATATTCAGTTAGATGAGCTGTTATTCTTTCATTTATGGAGTTACAGCATCACAAGTGTCATTAGCACAGTGTAGCTATAGAGAATTTTGGTTTTTTTCATTCATTGTAATATTTTCTCCATCTGTGTTTGTAAATAGCTATGATAGGAAGCCATAATTGTGCCATTTCCTTCCATACAAAGCTTCTGTTGGCTTCTGTGCAAGCTGTATGTTTACAACTAAGGTGGCCCATCGTGTTTTGGCTTTGTCTGTGACCCATTTTCGTTCCTTCTAACCCAGAGTGACCCCAACAACGTGATTTTACTCTTCCTAAAGGCATAAGAAGATGAAACCGAAGTTTATCCTGAGGACCTGATGAAGATGCAGGTGAAAGCTGCTTTCAGTCAAAAGGGTGCTGAAGGAAGTGGTCTTTATCTCAGTATTTCACCACGGGCTGTGAAGCACCCACTGCTTTGGGTGGTGCATCCAGGAGGGATGTGGGACTCTGCAGCACCCTCAGCTGGGCTCCTGCAGACATCCCCCCACCAGTGCTGAACTGACACCATGGGTGCTAATGGCCCTGTGGCTGTGACAGCACACGGCTACCCACAACTTCACCGTGCAAGTGAAAACTCCGTGCCGTGGTGGGTTTTGCAGCTCTGCAGTGCTGTAGCTGTCGGTGCTTCCTTTGAACCCACTTAAGTACCTCCCTGTGAGTTGTAGTGACATATTTACATTGCGGCACAGATGTGCCCGGTGTAACTCCACGTATAACTCTGCAGAGCCAACATCTGGTTCCATTAAGTGCGATAGAAATATTGTTATTGGTTCCAGTGGGCCCGGCAGCTCATTTATTCATTTTGCATTTTTTTTTTCTACAGCAAATGAAAGTCACTCATATGATTGAGTAACCTGCCTGCAGTAGTCAAAACTGACCCAAAGATTTGGTCGGTATGAGCAATTACATGGTTGGTCGTGTGACTTTCACAGATTTTATGCTTTCTTCCAGGTCACTGTCTATTATTTTCGGAATGGAAAATTCAAAGATCAGAAGGAGCCTAATAGGCTGAGAGAGACAATACCTTATAAAAATGTTATTGCTATTGACTTTGTGGAAGATTTGATTACAATGAATTGGCAGGGAAATGATTTAATACTAAACATTGACGACTGTAATATCCAAGAGTAATTCTGGACAATATGAGACAAGAGAAAAAATGCATTTTCTTTTACTGTGGGAGAGTCTGTTGCTGAAGGGATACCAGGGACTCAGTATAGTAACTGTAGAGTGATACGCTTCTAATAGCAACACAAAAGCAACCAAAATGGTTTGTGTTGGAAGAGTTACAGCAGAAATTTGGCCAAATGAGAAAAATACATAGGGAAAAATAATTCCATAAGCAGCTTAAACAAATCTAAAATTAATTTTTTGCTCCTTAAAATGTTTTATCAACAACTGTTACAAGTGAATGGCCGTAAATAAGGCAAAACAACTAAAAAATCAATGTCTACACAAGGTCCCAAGACAGATTTGTTGAAGCCATTCAGCACCTTCCTTTCTCATTGGTGTGTCTTTGAGCCTTAAGCGTGAGAAATTTCGACTACTGACTCAAACTATGGCCTCAAAAATTCCCTGTCAAGCTTGATTATTCCCCCACTTTCTCCATTCTGCCTTTTTACATCTCCCTGTGTATGGTCCCAGCCAGGGCTTTACAACTCGTTGTTTCAGTTCAGCTGGAGATTGTGTTCCAGGGCAGACAAATCGCCGTCCGCGAGAAAGTAAAAATCTTAGTACGATTCCAACCAGAGACTCTTTATCTTTAAAATACAGCGTTACGAAGCCTAACGTCCTCCGCTTTTATTAGCTATTCTTGAGGGGTGCTTAGCTGGCAAGTGCAGCATCTGCCACCGGCTCCTGGCGGCTTTAACAGCCTGAGTGCGAACTTCCCAGCCAGAGCACAAATAACATTTTACGGGGCTGACGGCGGGTGGTGGTGGCAGGTTTGGCTGTTCCCAGGCTGCTGGTTCCTCCAGGACACAGGCACCGCAACAGCGTGCGGGATGCGACCCTTTTCTGCTCAAAGATGGGACCTCGGTCCCTGCAGAGAGCAGTGACCCCTGCCCCTCTTCTGTAAACTATCCTTTCCCACAATAAACCATCCCTTTTCACAATAAACCCTCCTTTTTACCCGGTTCTAGCCCGCTACGGTCAAGGGCTGCTGTTGTGGTTCAGAGACAATTCTTCATGTGTGTCCAGCAGGTATAAACCCTGCAGCGGAGCCGACTCCTGCGGAGGGGACTGTGCACAGGTGGTGACACTAATTTACCATGAGGGGAAAATTCCAGCCTAAGTGGTCTCTACTGTGTATAAAACACTCAGTACCAGTGACATTTGCCTCTTCTCTTGGTGATAAAATACATTTATTTGTGAAGTAGATCTTAATCTATCTCAGAAAAGTGTTTTTAGTTTTTCACAGTAGCATTTATAATGATTGAAAGTGTGGGCTGGAGAGGACATCTTTCTGTAGCAATGAACAAAAATAAGAATAACTTTTCAGCATTACCGTATATCAATAGCCAATTATTTTTGTATGGATGGGTTCTGGCTGGCTGCTAATGGACTGACAATGAGATAAGTCTTCCAGGAGAGAAACCATCATTTTAAAGATGGAGTGGCTGGCCTTTTAATTTTAAGGTATTACCAAAATCACACCTTTCACCTTTGAAAATTGTAAATGATCGCAGTCTTGTTCTAAATCATTTAATTGCTGTTTGAGCCGAGCCTGGCTAATGCTTTGCAGGGGTTTGTCTTTCTTAGCACTGATGGTGCCATTTACATTTCTGAATTTTTCTTGAAGAGCAACGTCCTCCTCGCTTGTGCTCTCCCTCCCAGCCTGCCTTCTGGCCATCTGTCTGCAGAGGCAATTCCAGGAATCTGTAGCCAATTCACCCCTTGCTCATATGTATTTCTTGAACTTGATATACAGCGTAGACGTGCACGGGCGTAAAGTAAAACCTATTAAGCGATGAGATAAAACGCGAAGATGCTTTAGAAAACTTTTCCAAATGTTTCAGATGAGGCAGGCTCACATTTCTTGCTGGTTTTTCTTCTGCTTTGGTGCATATTCTTTCATCCTCACCTGGTCCATTCATCTGCCTCTTTCCCTCTGACACGGGGAGTTTTGACGACGTGGATTAGGAGTCCAGTACCACCCGTCTGCTCTACAACCTGTGTCGTAACAGCTACACTAAAGCTCCTCGCTTTAAACTTCCTCTTGAAAACAAGCTTGAAAGAAAGATCACCATATGCTCCAGAATGCCCACCAGGACTTTCCAGTGACTCGACTGTATGTACAAATAGCCAAGGAGCTTGGGAAAAAAATCTACACCACTTATTATTATCCGTGCCCATGGATCAAAGTGCTTTCTTGTCTTCAGATAAGCACTGCCCACTGTTTCTGATGATGTCTCCTGTGCATCTGGGAGAAGAGACCAGAAAAATACTCAGAGATAGGTAAATTGAGGAAAATAGGTGTCATTCCCAAAGCCCCGAGTTCGGTCAACGGCTGTGGGACCTGTTCATGAGGGTCCTGCCATCAGCCCTACCGTTAGCCTTGAGTGGTTGGTTTCCCAGGGCGATGGAGATGGAGGGAGCTGCTCAAAGTCAACACAACAATTTAAATTCAGGTATCTGGGGCTACTAATTTGAACCCTCTGCATGTCCCTACACAGCAACAAGTCAGCTGCTCTGACAACTCCTAAGAAATAAGAAATGTGCCTTGAGTTCCTGTGACATTTTATATTCCAAACTTTGCCCAGTGGCTGATGGTTCCTTTCTCAAAGTGACATATTGATTGTGGGTACACGTAGGGTGAGTATGATTGTGTTCAGTATTTTGAGCTCATCATCTGTTATCCCATTCCCATTGTCATCCGAGGCCCAGACAGTATCAAATTGGAAGCAGTAGTGTAGAAAATTACAAACAAATCAAAAAAGACTACAGCTGTGAAATGAATCAAACCACTGTTTCTACGTTTAGTATTTCCTTTGGTATAAAACATCTTTTACAATTTATTTTTTTATTATTTTGGGCTTACAGCTATGAAGGCAGGGATGAAGCCTCGCAGTCCAGCATCCAGCGTTTGCGGGCACTTGCCAAACAGAGCAATCGTTCACTAAAACATGA
>KZ506929.1:85935-119651 GCA_002844005.1 Limosa lapponica baueri | reverse complement strand
ACTATCTTATCTTGTTTCCTTATTTCTTTGGTATGATCCGGGCAGTGTAGGACAAATATGTTGAGGACTATACATTTTCCAGACACGTATACATTCAGATACACTCAAATTTGAAGGATTTGATCTAAAATACGTTGAAGTAATGGGAAATTTTGTCATGTTTTTCTTTCTTTTAACCAGTGTTTTACAGGATAGAACTCCCAAATTTTGCTGACAGATTCCTATTGGCATAATATTTTTTTGTTTCCACATGGATAGTAACACGTTACCAGTTTTCAAATAAAGGTATAGAACGTGGCCATTTCAAGGGTCCCTTTAATTGCTGTTTCCAGCAAAGGTGTGTCATGTATATGGGGAATGATCTGAACCTGACTTCATAAATTTTCTTTTATTTTATATGTATATATACACACATATATTTATTTATGTATATTATGCATTTCCCATTACAAATATATAGGAGAGTGGAACATTTCCAGTTTGCCTTTCAGTCCGAGAGAGAAAGACTTTTTTAAGCTGCCAGATTGCTTATTGTTTCAAAGCAATCAGCTCTTATAGATAAGTGAGATTTCCATCATTGCACAATTAATGTTATTTTAGCAATCGTAGTACCTTTGAGTAACTATTTCCCATTACCTCTATCTAAGTCTTTTAAGAAGGAAAGGTTTTCTAATACATACATGGAAGGCTAATTTGGAGAGCTGAAAAGGAATATGTACCAGTCCTGCAGTAATAAATATGATATTATTTTGTAATCCCAGAACATATGTGCAGTATTTCTTCACACATGATCCATTATTTGTTTCTACAACACCTGTTCTTCCCAAAATAGGTGCATATGAAAGCTAAACTAATTTATATTAATCAAATATGGGGAAATCAAAGCAGAATTAGAACTTACAACTAGATAAGTAGGTAATTGTTTAATCAGATGATTGCTTTTGTGAACTACATTCTTTGTTACCAGCTGTCCCACACATTTTTTGTGGAGCCAAATATCCAAATTAGGTCATGAATTTTACCAGAGGACATCAGGATGAAAGGTTTACTCTGAAAATGGAGTTATATTGCAAGGTTCCTGTAAACACAGGTATCTGTAAAGAATAATTTGATACTTTAAAGCCCTGGAACACTTAATAGATTAATATCTTAATCACTACCTTTTTTACTTATATGCTTCTTTTATTTTATTTTATATATAGTAAAATTAAAGGTGGGCAGAGTAAAGATTGGAAAAATTTAGAAAAACGGAGAAGAAAGTGAAGTGGAGAAATGCCAAGAATATATTTTCTTTAAAACCAGCATAAGAGTCAGACAAGGGGAAAAGCACAGGACATTTAGAGAGCAAAGGTCAACAGAGAGAGTCTTTTTTATTAAAGTCTGTATTGCAACTAGTATCCTGGGGTCCTGATTCGTGGAGATACTCAGGTCCTTTTGTAAGAGTTGTTGATAAAGAACATCTCAGCTCACAGGAAAGATAAATAAACAACTGTTAGAAATTGCTCTCCCAACTCCTCTTTCCCTCAAAAAACCCCACACAACTATTAAAAGAAGTTTAATTGTCATGAAATACTGACAGAAATGTGTTATGCACTCTTCATTGTTAGTGGTAAGGAAAGACATCTCAGTTTTTGCTTTGTTCTGTTGTGAATTATTTTCCTCCTTTATATCAATCCACCACCCTTATATATGTAAAACATCAATTTAAAACTTTTGGCCAAAAATCCCCAAAAAGATTCAGACCAACTTTTAATGTTTTTTATTTAGCAGAAGAAATGAGAAATACATACAATGCAAAAGTAGCTTGCACTTTCAATCTATAAACTGTAAAACTCAAATAACTAAATCCTTCAGAGACTTGTATTGTATAGCTTCCTTTTTTGTATGTTAAATTGAACTGCACTTAATTAAACACTGGTACTAGAATATTAATTTATTTTATCTTCTAACTAAATCTGGGGGGTTTTATTTAAAGACCTCTCCATACAATATGTATATTATTCCATGCTTTTTAAATTAGTCTTGAAAGCCACTGAGTGTAAAGAATGTCTTTACATAACTTATTGGTATTCACATCAAACCCATGCAGATAAAATTAACAAAGAAAACAAAACACTTGTAAATTTTAGACATTATTTTAAAAGCCTGATTAATGAAAAATTAATTCTATTAGATAGAATTGTTCCAATTTCTGTGACAACAAAAATTGTTCAATCTATATATTCAATACACTGTGCCCTCTCTGATGTAAATTAATCAAACTACAGTTTTCAGCTATCCCCTTGGGAAACATCTGAAAAGACTTATTTGATGACGAGACATTTCCTCATGAACAGCCTAAAATTTTCTCTTTCTTTTTTTTTTTTTTTGATTATTCTTCAGATTCTTATTAGCTTCAAAATCTCTGGTCTGCTTGATGTTATCCTTTTCCTCTTTTACAAGTAAAGCCTAATTTTAAGCTTGTTAGAGAAAGGGGGAACTATTTCTTTCAAAAAGAAATTTTAGATTGAGGTTTAACAGGTTTCAAATACTTGTGTATAAGTCTCAGGATGAGATTATGATGACTTGGTAGCTAAAAATTAGCAAGTTTCTGAAAAGATAAATATATAGCTGCATGTTTCCTCTCCCAGATAAATATTGAAATGGAACATTGGGGGAATTAAAGAAAACACATGTTTTTCCTGTTGTGAAATGACAGGGAATTTGCAAATCTCTAAAGGGAAATAAAAAAGTCATCAGGAAATAGGAAAAAAAAAACAAACAAAACATACAGTACTGCCATCATCACAATATCAGATTTGACTAATGGTGGTTTCTAAATGAGCATAGCATGTAACAAGAGTCTGTGATTGCAATATATGAATGTGTGTCCATATAATATATATATGCACATCTATATAAGTAAGGCAATAGAAAAAAGTTAGTGGAGTTGAATCTCATTAATGGATTAATGGAATTAGATTTCATAAATCAGACATATCAATCATTTTCAGTGTCATCATAAAAGAACAACAGGGACTCTGCCTCTCAAATCTGGACAGCTTAATAAAGTACTATGAAGTTATTTTAGCATGTAATTTGGTATTCAAGGTTTTATTTGTCCAAAGAAATGCACATAAAAAAAAGGTCTGACTTATACAAAGAGATTTATGATTAATATGTGTTGAAGTTTAAGAGACAATGCTTAAAATTCCAAATATGTTAGCATATTTACAGGTCTTTGGGTTTTATTTCATGATCCTGAAGACACTTACACACTTACATAGCTTTATTCATAGAAATAATCCTATTTGAATTCTGAAAGTAAAGAAATATCTATGCTTAACATTTGCAGAAGCCGAGCCTTGATCAGTGACTAAGGTCTGATATAAGCATGTACAATTCTTACCTAATAATAAAGATAAGCTATTCTCTATTACAACATTGTACAGAAGATAAGCACTTCACTGTTTTGAATCAGAAGACACTAACAATCAAAAACTGCATATTGGTCCACACGTGATCTATCTTTCTGTTTCGTTGTTATGTTTTTGCAGCACAGACCAGAAGAGTTTCAATAGCTGACCAAAACAGAGTTTATAATTCAAAGATCCATTTCAATTCTGCATTTAAATAGTTATTAAAAAGCTTTACAGGATTTATATTGTATGCAGTAGTGCTACATTCGACATTTCTAATTAAACTCTATTTCTAGTATTTTTCATCAAACTTCACATTGTATATAACTTTTGGGGAGGAGGGAAAAAAAAAAAAGTAGAACTAACAATAACTTTTACTTAGAGTCCAGTACAAGCTATGTCAGTAGAAGAATTATAAAATTAAAGAGACCATGATAATGAAAGAATACCTGTGCTGTGGAGCCCTTAACCAATATTTTGTGTAAGATAATAATAATAATATTAAGCCATCTTATGGCCACTTGTAGAAGGAATTTGACTTGGTGGAAACAACAGAAGTCTAAGTAGGTCAGGAAAGTCAGAGGATACATTGTCAGTAAGTGAGAAGTCTCTCTGATCACTGAACAGGGGGAACAGAGTGAAAAAGTAACTCATAAAAAATAATGACTGAGAACTGATAACTCTGACAGCATATAAAAACATTTACTCCTCTGAGAATTGCTAAACAATGTGCAGGTAAGTATTTTTCTGCAAAAACCCTAACAAAAGCATGGGAGCTTTAACAAAGGCATGGCTAATCAGCCGACCTTATCTATAATGAATCATTCTTTGGATTCTGGGACAATAACCATGTATTCAGATTATTTTTATTCAAGCAAGTGATCACAGTTTATCTCATATCAACCACTGTTTCTTGCTTGTCTGATAGATAGCCTGATTAAATATACAGTTTGGTCCTTATTTTCTAATGGAAACTTACCCTTCAGTTTAAGGTTCTGGAGTTGACCTTAAATTATCTCAGGAGTTATTTAGAACTGCAGAATTGAATAATAGTATTTCAGTGGGATGGGTTCCTATAACTTGTTTACAATGGAATGTTTGTTAAAAAAACAAACAAAAACCATCACACCACAACAATGCACCTATGTAAGTGATGCTATCATTCAATGATATCTGCTGTTTGAACTGCAAAAACTCTCTTCAATAACTTTTAGGTATGATCTTTTAACATGCCTGATGGGAATTGCGTGGTAGAACTTAGACATCTCCACTCTATAGATATCTATTTACATTCTTTTCATGACCCTTAGGGTGAAAAAGCCACTTTTAAGGCACGTTTAATTTCTTCCTTATGATGATCTCTAAAGTAAGCTTGGTAAATCAAAAAATTGACTGTTCTCCACTCATTATGAAAGGTGCCTTGGCTAACAAGCTGGGCAGTAGACATCTCCAGTGTTGACATTCAAACTCTCTTAACTAATGTAAGCATTGACTGCTTCGGGTATTGCCGGGCTCTTCTCATTTTAAAGCAGCATCTGCCTATTCTTAAAATGAGGAAAACTTCTGGGTCTTCTTCTTTTTAGTTCATTTATTTTCCTGTGATCCATCAGAAACAGCAAGCTTAGCTGTTTCTGTTGCAATCTTCATCTGTTAAACACCACAGGAGGATTCTTACATTGTATAACCAATTCTTTACCAACAATTATTAAAATCACGAAAGGCCAAGGCTTTATCCTGTTACTCATGATGCAGACTTTTCCCCGGGTAAGACTGTTTTACATCCTAAGTTTGAAACGTGTTTTGTACACTGGAATTGTTTGCCATAGTGTTGGGGATACAGAATGTCTTTTCAGTGTTTTGGTCAGTTCATAATTTTTCAAATGTTTATGAGAAAATTTAACTTTCCTAAAGTAATAATCTTGACATTTAATGGAAATAAACAACTTAAAATAGTTAATTATTTCAACTTAATCACAAATTAAAAACTGCTAACACCAGTGATCTCTCAATTACAGACTCTTTTTCAAGCTTAATTCTATCAATAGTAGTTTCTGAGTCAGTAAATAACTATTTTCAAGGAGAACCAGTTTTTCTTTAACAATTTTTCAGACATATAAAAATTCAAGAAAAATTTCTCATAAAAATCTAGCATGTAACAATTTCTAATGATAGCAGCTCTTTATTGAACACATAGAAGGCTAAGTTATTGTTCATATTATGCACAGTTTTAAAAAAGAGAAAAAAGTAGCATATCATAGCATGTCACAGAACTTATGAGCTCAGGAACAGGCACTATCTCCTAGAGAATTTTCTGTTCTACAGTGCATAAAGTAAGTTAAATTCAGATGAAAACATGAGTCTGTCCAAATCAATGGGTAATTCGTTGTTACCCTAGCCTCTGGAGAAAGTCAGGATTTTATTTGATTTCTCTTAGTCCCATGATTCAGCAGGAGACCTTCACAGTGCTTCGGCTTCACCAGTGTTTCACCAGATTCAGCAGGTATCCAAAGAAAAGGGTTTGGTGTCAGTTCTGTGGGAGGAATTAAACCTACCCTCAGGGATTTTGAAAGCCCTAAAATAAATGTAAGATATTTGGAAAAAGGACATGAAAAGTGTTTTCAATAGGTGTATTTCATTTTTGGGTCAACGTTAACACAATGTTAGATTCTTGCACCAACATCTCAATGGGATAGAAATTAGCTACATTCTTTTATTTTACACTGTTGCATAGTGTACTAAGTCATATCTCCTAATACAACTTGAAAGCTGTATCTTTGAGTACTTTATCTGTTTAAGATAATTAAACTACAGTTTTCTTCTTTCTAAAATTATTTTTCATTTTCCTTATGTTCTGTATTTACCTCCTTCAGAGTGGCATGACCCTGTTTGGTTTGTCACATATGAAAACCAAACAGGACAAAGATGAATCTGTGTTTCATAAAAACTAGATTTATATTTTCTAAAACTACATATTGTCAATAAAAAGAAAAGGTTATTTTGACAAACCATATGCTACTATATTGATATTTAATGAAAACTAGACAGGTAGAGTATACCACAGGTAATATAGCATGCAACATCCTTTAAAACAAAGGGGGTTTATATAACTGGAAGAAAAGCTGTGTTTATAAATTGCAATACAGGATTGCTATTGAATGGATAAAAAAGGATGGCTGAACAAAGATGAACACCTGTATTCTGGCATACCTCAAAAACATGTAGCAGGTCCATGTATTTGCCAAACTTAAACAGTCTTTATTGATTATATGATTTCTACAAACTCATCATTAGCCAAATCTGAACATATTTTCATAGCAATAAGGAAAGCTATACTTAACACACGAGGGTCATATCCTTCCACTTTTCAGCAAGGTGCTGGAGATTCTTACTGAAATAAACACTTACATGTTCAGCAAAGGCAGAATAATGTATTTCCATTTCATTTTATCCTTAGATTCCAGTCTGTAATTTTTTTTTTACAATTCAGTATGTGACACTTTGGAGAACTAATGTTTATCAAAAGCAAAAAAAAAGTGTTCCAATGAATAGGGGTATACAACTCTGTTCTGATAAGAAACAGTCAAGTAAACAGACATATTTTATGTCCTTGGTTTATTTTATTTACCTAGCACCCCATCAGAACAAAGGCTCCATAAAAAGGGCTGTCAAATGATATTATGGGCCAGTACAACTTCATTTTGATTAATACCAGTAACATGAGTAGAAAAGACACAATAGTCCAAAAATATTATTTTGTCAAAAATTAGTCTTGGAAATTCTTTTCTAACATCATTTGTTAAGGCTGAGTAAGAGTAACTGTGTAACTTCATACCAGATTTCCTAACTTCAGGCTGCCTCCTTTAGCTATACCAAAATTGCTATAGTGAGATGAAGGCAAAATTTAAATAATTTGATTTAATAGCACTGACTACCAATAAAATATTCCTTTTTGTGTATACTCCAGCAAATCCTTTCAAAATTTCTACTCAGAAACTCTTCCATTTTACTTATAAGAGAAAGGTATTATTTATAATTGATTGGTAAGGATTAAGTAGTTAAAGTTTGCTGAGAGTCCTGAATTTGTGACATTTTTCACCTACTTGAAAGTACTTGAATATAGTAAAATAATTTCCTTGTGAAGATACATACTGTGAATTTGCCTTTCAGGTTCTTACTTCTTTCATGTTGTTTCTGCTTCAATTGTTAACATTAAGTGTACTGTTATTTATAAAAATTATGATCTTCCCACCTCCTGCCCAACTCTGTTTTTAAGCACACTTATTTCTGAGTCAGGAAGTGGGTAGGGACTATCTTTTTTAAAAGACAATTTAGTGGGTAGAAAGTTTGGGCAGAAGGAATGCCTACGTATATTGTTACTTCGGGTTCACCATCTTCCAAAAGTCTTTATTAAAAAGCCTTTTATTAAAGTGTTGTTCTTTCATGCCTTTTCACTTGAGGTATGACTACTGAATCAATCTGAAAACAGCACTTTATTCCATTTCTTCACTGTTCTTTCTCAAAGGGACATTCATTCATATAGAGCAGCAGTGAAATACGGACCTGAGGAACTACCAAGCCATGCTATGAGAGAGATGTAGATCAAAACATCTCCCTGTTTCTCCCACACATTATAAGCATGTTCTGCTCTAGTCAAGGTATATGGATAGCTATTTATGTCACGTGAAATCAGTTTTGAAATACAGAATGAACTCAACCCCATGGAGACATTAGCTCATTATCAGGTGTCTCAAGCATCCTTTCTAATTAGAATGGGTACAGGGAGAATATTCATACTGCCAAGTGTGAAAATATATGGAGCAAACAATGTGGAATGTACAGGCAACAAGAAATATGCATATTAATGAAAAACAGAAATGCTGTTCGGAGTTGAGGTTTTATAATCAAAGTCAATTACAGTAAAAGAGAGTTTTAAGTTCAGCTTTTGTTAATTATGCATGTTGTGTAAAAGAACCAGAGGTTAATTTTAATTACATATTTGTGTTCTATCTAATCTATTATAGCTAAAATATGAATATCATCACCACAGAACAGATGCTGTCCACTGTCATAAAATAAGCTTTCATTTACTACATTGGCATTTGAAATTTATTAGTTACGATGACTGACACTTTGTATTTATCTTGTAATTGATAGAGTAGGAAGGTAAGACTGGCAGTATATAAAAAAAAAATATTTAAAGTTTCCTAGTTCATTCAAAATAGGCAAGTCAAATTCAGAGATCTGGAATTTTGAATCATATCAGTGTACACTTATCAGAAGACATAAGTATCACTTTAATCAGAAGAGAAAAAAGCATGTTAAAGCACAGTTACAGGGAACATAACTGTGCTTTGTAGAAAGTTTTTTAATTTTCTATTATTTTTTTTTTTGCTAATATTGTGTTAGAACTTTACAGTATGAGTTACTTATACATACCCAGAGACCAATAACCCTAAATTACCTTGTTCAGGTTCTCATCTTGAAACTAGGCAGAGAGCTAGAGGCAGAATTTTAAAAGTTAGTCTGTGTGAGCACAACAGTAGCAGTTCTGTGTTCAGAACATGCTACTGACAGTTGTGCCCAAACTGACAGAAGTCAATAGAAGTGAAAGGTGAAAGTGCTAAGAATAGGTCCAGTCGGGATCACACTGGTCACTGTCTCATTTATTTGATGCAGAAATGCTAAAGTGAAAAACAGTATAGATGTAAAAAGTGACAGCAAAAGCCAACCACACTGAACAAAACAGGGAATAGTGCTTTTTTAAGTGCTCACTCTTTGCTAATTGTAGTAAGTGACAAAGTTGCTACCAATCTCAGCATTGTGGAACAGAGGTTTTAAAGGAGAACCAAAGTCCCCATCTGGTTTAGTTTTATGGACTTGCTAAGTAAAGGGCTATACATCTGTGCAGCACACACATACGTACACATCCAGAGCATGTTGAATTGAATATTTCCTTCACACAAAGCTCCTCACTAAGCCTACTGATTTGTGAAAAATGAAATCTTTTGTAGAAATGTTTTGATTTTCTTAAAATTTACCCTAAAATAAAAAAAAATAAAATTTAAAGGGATCATATGCTACCGTTTTCCATTTTGATGTGATTTTTAGTAATTATTTAATTTGACTCCATTTCAAATTGAAAGTTAAATGTTAATGTTTTTTGTTAACTTAAATATTAAGTTTTATTTATGCTAGTAAAGAAAATGTCTTCTCAGAAGAAAAGTTTCAGTCTTAGCAAAAAACCAACAGAAGATTAAAGCAGTGACCTACTAAAGTTTTTTATCATGCACATCTGTATGTGTTCATAAGTATGCATTAATGTTCTCAAAACTTTAATCTGAAGATCTTGCATCATTATGTGCCATCATATTTGAATTCACATAAATTTTGAATACTTATTTTTTATTTTTTTATTTTGGGTGATGTTTATATTTTGGTCTTCTGATGAAAACATCACATTTGGGCTTTGACTTGTAAAAATGTGTTTCTTGGATTATTAAATTGTATTATTCACCAAATAAATGATAGCTCATATGAGTATTTTGAAGCTGAAAGGAATGATATTCTAAAAGCTCTGAAGAATTTTCTACACTTCAAGGAACTGGTAAATATGGGTATGTGGGAGGCATTCATTTATTGTAATTGTGATTTAAGCATCTGATAGCAAAATCCTGAGCAATTCACACATTTTTGGCTTTCTGGTTTTCTCTCAAGGCCTTCCTTCTCAAGGATGATCATTATTATTTTTTTAAAAAAGAATGTTAATTTAATCCGTGTCTTTCTCCATGAAGCACTGACTTGCTTGCTTTTTTTTTTTGTTTGTTTGTTTTGCTTCTAATTCAAAAGGACAAATGTTAACAAGAAATCTTTTCAAAAACACTTTTCATTGTAAAGAGCTCATCTTCAGTTCAAGGGATCAGACACAGAAAAACTAATTAGGATGCCCTTAACCTCTTTTCCTAAAGAAGGACAGAAGCAAAATGTTCCAGCAAGTTCCTTGCAAAACAGTGGAAGGTAATCTGGCAATACTATGAGTGGATTATACTGCTTCTCTTCCCCCAATATGATCACTTACTACATCACTTTCCTTTGAAATAACAATTATTGTGCTCTGCTGTTGCTAAGAGAAGACCGATGAAGATCTTTTCGAGCTGCCATCGACCATTCTTAGCCTCAATTTGCCGATGATCAGACTCTCCAGTGGCATCACTTGCTTTAGAAGGTAAAATTGCTTTACAGGTAGGGCCCCACTTGGAAAACTTTGACCCATAAACTGATGATGGAAATGAATAATTATCAGAGATGCATGAGATTCTTCATCGAAGATTAAACCTGTAACAAAACAAATTGATGGGTTTTTTTAATCAAGTTTCCCTGTGTTAGCTAGAAAGGCAAAAATAATGACACTATATGCAAGCAATCTGTAATCAGACATAATTTGCAAGGGCTAGAATATTAATTACACTACCAATATAAGAACTGTTTAATGGTTGTGTCCTCTTGATTTCTCTAATAATATTTATTGTCCTTACAATTGAGAGTAAATTTTTTTTTCCTCTGTCAGATGTTTAACATTTTTGAAAGTTATACAGTTTACCTTTTAGTCCTTCTTATTAAATCCACCTTTCCAGGAGAGGACAAAAAAAAGTGATTGTCAACCCAAAAAGGAAGAAACAGTTACTTGATAATGCAAAGAAGTAACATTTGGATGATTAACTGTCTAAAACTCTTTCTCACTCTGAGAACTAGCTGCCATCATCTGCTCCTGCAGTGAGTTGCAGTTAAATATAGTCCTTGTCACATCAATAAAACCATTTACAGTCTGATTGTCAAAGGTACCTTCCAGAGGTGTTACCAATTTGCAGCATCCAAGTAACAAAACAGACAGCTTGAATTGCCACCAGCTTGTTACATTCAAATTCTTTTTTTATCGGCAAACACAACACATTGCAAGTGCAAAGCCAATAATTTATTATTAGTCTAACTGGAGCCTTAACAGGATAATCCATTATTAGTCTGGTTGAAATGACACTAACACTTCTCTAACTCAGATTAGAGACAGTTGAAATGATACATGCAGAGACCTTCCAGTACGTATCCCTTCTCTTCTGGTGCTATACTCGCCTCTGGGACCTCTGGTAGATGGCCTCTGCCTGCTGGGGGGATATGAGGAGTCATCATCACCCTTTCCAGAGGCATTTTGATGTGTTTTCCAGCATGGTCTACACATTTCTCTTTTATCACAGGTTTGCAGTCCCACTCTATATCCAGCTTTCTATATAAAGTGAGTTGTGTGTTTCTACGCATTGAGTAAATGTTCTGCATCCTCTCTGCTACTCCTAGTTTTCCCAACTCTCATGGTTACATTGCTCTGCTGACCACCAGCTGGCTACTGATTAGCTTTTTATATCCTTGGGACCTCCAGTATGATCTTCAAGTCCTCTGCTGTCGTCCCATGCCTGTACTCCTCCATGCTGTGCACATAGACTTCAACAGTCTTCCAGATGTTCAGACTAAACATAGTCGTAAGAATTGGACAATTGCTTGTGTACCAAATAAGATAAATCCAGATATAGTCCCTAGTTACCTCAAAGCAAAGCTCATGGCTTCCTGCAAGGAATAGAAATGCCATATCTTCTGGGCTACAAGGCCATAGAGGTGAGTAGTTGCTTCAGTGATTAAGACGTAACAATATACTGGGGAGCTGCATAAGCAGGATAAGTGGAAGGATTATTTCTGATTGGGTCTTTTTGTAGTGCTCTTACTTTTCCCTTCTATTCCTAGACTTGCTCATGTATTAAGCTAATTGAGAGAAATGACAGATAAATGTTAAGGAGATGGTTCAAAGTATTGCAAGGTTAAGTCAGACATCTCTGTCTTGTTTTGAAGGGTGTGGGATGGAAGATAACAAGGGTGTGCAGCAGGAAGTTAATGGGAAAAAAAATAAAAATCAAAATTAATAAAATCCCTGAAACAACCCATAATTAAATAGAGCAAATAGAGAAGACACGACTGTGGAGGCAGAGAAGACAAGTACGGTACAATCCATGGAAACAAGTGACTAGATTAGCAACAGCCTCTGCTATTTTGGAGACAACTTCATGAAAAAATGTTTTTCCACCTCCAAAGCCCACCAGATATGTATGATTCCTCTGAGCAGTCCTGCCTAACCTGTGGGAGAAGGTAGCAAGGTAATCCCTTGCAATACTTGCCAAAGGTAACACAAACGCTCTGCAAGAAGGCACGCTTGGTAGTGTAAAAGGCAAGTTGGCAGCTTTCCGTGTCATATCCTAGCTGTGAACCTGCCCAGCTGGAGGTCGTCTCACAGTATTCATTTGCTTAAAATCCCTATTCATGTCTAGACAGGATTTCATTACAGTGATAACACTGATACTGTAGAAAAATCATGATGTTTACATACAGTGATTTTCATGTAGGAAAAGAGTGAAGCTCAGACTTTCCAATAATTATTTTTGTATTTGAAGCTACACAAGAAAGGCTCAAGATATTCCTAACAACATTCCCCAGGTATGTCCCTGATTTTAGTGATTTCAAATGTAATTAGTTGGTGTTTTTTATGTTTTTTTTTGAAATCATAGTAAATATTCAACTTCTGATGTTTAAAATTGGCTTATGTGGCCCTCGTAGTTTGGTAACTACAGTAAGTATAATTTTAATATAGGCATAGAAATATTGACAGATATTTAACCATGTATTGCTCAGAGCTGGGATTGCTCACTAGTAACATTAAGCCTAATATTGCTTTGGGGGAAATGCTTCTCAAAAGAAAAGGCCCATCCTCCAGAAGGAGTGACTGCTATGGTTTGCATTACATTTAACAACAGCTACAATGAGAATATTTTGACAGAAATCACATCTGTCTAAACATTTCCTGCATGCAGCTGGATGCTAGAAGTTTCCAAGGAGCAACTGACTGCTTGGAAAAAATCAAGAACAAAGTGAATCGTCATGCAACTGATGATATTTAACTCATTTATGCCACGTATTCCAATTTCAGGATGCCACAGAAACATTTAGATGATAGCACAAGGAAACCTCCAATATTCATATGATGATCCTAAGTGTCTGCTTATTTTTTCCTCCAAATGTGAAACAAACTTGTTTTCATTTTCAACTATTTCAAAGTCTGTGCAAATGCAGAAATAATGTATATCATGCTAATATAAATAAAAGAAGTATAAAAGGCTTAATCCTCTTATTTGTACCTTATAAGGCCTGGTAGCTCTTGGTAGCTTTGGTTTAGCGTACAATGATCTCACCAATTTTTACTAAGTACCCAGTCTTCTTTCTTAAAAAACCCACCTTTTAATAATGGGGTGATTAAATGGACAGACAGACACTTTTGCTACTCTTGGGAAATAGGCTGGTACCTAATTGGTAACCTGGAAATGTATCTATATAGAGGTCCTGTTTGGACATAATCAGGTATGATAAAACCATCTACTTAATGGAAAAAGTTGTGATTTTCTTTAAGGAATAGGAATCAGCTTTATCTTTACTTACGAGGGAAGAAGCTATTAGGATTAAGACACCTCTCATTCGCCAATAGTCAGGACTAATTTACTGAAGTGATGAAAACAAGCCATTGCAAGAAGGTGTCTGCAAATGTCTTTGCCCTTGCACAAACTTCTTGCACAGTCTGTGCTCCATGGCAATACTACTCAGTTTTATTTCACTTGAGCGTGGGGAACAATTTTATTTTAGGCTAATTTGAGTTTGTACCACTTTGTGAGATCTCTAACTATCTGAAAAAACATTTATTGGGAATTTCTTCTTTCCTTCTTGGAAGGTCAGCATCATTTTCTTCAAGGGCTACAGTGGGACTACCTGGCTAGGCTATCAACAAGGTGCAGAAGATAGCTCTGAAATCAGTGCTGTAGAGAACAGACAAGGAATAGAAAAATATAAAAATGTTCATAAACTCTGTGTCACTCAGTGCTCTCCCCTTCCAGTTCATTCTATGGATAGCTTTTCTTTGGCGCAAATCTTCCAAAATTATTTCTTCAAACAGGTACTTCTTTTCATGTCTATATAATAAAAACTTTGCTAAGATGTATAGATATTTTCACAATTGGAGTCCATTTAAGTAGATAAATTATTTCCAAAACACTTGTCCAGAATCTTATTATCGCCCTTTGATTAATGTATGCTATTATAATGACAGCCTTTTTCAGAAAATGTCAAAGATAAGCTCTTTTTGAATGTGCTGGAACTAATATTGATTCTGTCTGATTAAGAAACTGAAAAGTTGTCTCAGAAAAATCTAGATATAGGGACAATACAGTTATAGAGTCAATACGTTCTGGTAAAGAAAGAATATAGATAGCAAGATGTTATATAGATGCTTAGGTAATGTTTTCATCATTCTTAGAGATGATATCAGAATTCAGTTTACTTTTCTAAAAGCAACTTAAATGAGTAATAGTAACTTCAGCGGTATGCAAATTCACAGCACATTTTCTGCTCTTTCTTTTGTGCTTATTCTCACTTGGTGTGCCTGCATGATAACACCACTGAGGATCTCAGCTCTGGTGAAAAGCAGGTGGATCTGGGCTGTTAAATCATAATGCTACCTGTTGATGAACCTGCCAGAATCACAACCTTAGAGGAGTTCTGGCTTGAAATCAGTTTTTAAGTTATCTATAAAAAACTCAGCAAGTGAGACCTGGGGGTTTGTTGAGCCCAAAGGCAAAAGAAGTGAGAGAGAAATAAAAAAGCTTGCTGGTATTACAAGCTAGGTAAGGAGGAAGGCATATGTATAGCCCAACTCCTCTTGCCATTTAATCATGCCACAGTTTGGACCACTTCTAACAGGAAAGTCCTGTGCTGCTGCCCAAGGCTCCAGCAGACCAGAGGCTGAAGTCTGAACCCACTTCTTCTTAACTACTGGGAGCCAATTTTCTTTAAGCTTTTTAAAGAAAAAATGGGAATGGCATTTTGCCAGACAATGAAGTCCACATACCTCATTCTTCTTGTGAGATTGAGATCAATCTATCAAAAATGCCCTTTAAAACTCTACCAGTCTGCCATGAGGTCTTCGTCTCTGTCATCAAGACTAAAGGTAGTCTCATATTAGCCCACTACCAGAAACAGACTACAGTTAAGTCACAGCTGAAAAAAAAAGGCTTTAGGAGATCAGTGACCTTTTGTGCTTTTATTTAAACACTTCATTCTGTGCCTTCCTTAGTTCTTTTGTGGATTTATCCCTTAATAAACAGCTCTGAACCTTGTCACCTTTGAACATGCACTTACACTCCTTAATTACTTAGAATCTTCTAGAACCCATTCATTAACACAGGATAGAAAGTGATGAAATATCAAGAATATGTAAAATCAGTTTTGCAATGCATCACACGCAGTTCAGTGTCAGGGACCTACAAACAGTTCCTGTGAAAAAAATAATTACATGGAAGTGAATTTTAGCAGAACAGGAGATATAATTTGAGAGCTATTTTGAAGTGAGACACTTTGAAGATCAAAGAGCTATCTCTTTATAACTTTTAATATAAGAAGAAAAAAAATAATAATTTCTTTTCTAAACATGTATTTTTGAATTATAGTGCATAGCTAGACCTGTGCAGAAACTGATTGTTTGGTGTTTTTTTTTTGTCTTTAAAAATAAATTAAAAAATATAATTAAAAGTAATTTTCTTTGGAAAAAAAAAATGAGAAAAGGAAAAAGAAACTGTCTGCTGATATCTAAGTGAAATTTAATCTGTGAAATCATTGTTTCCTACCATGTCATTTTTCCTACCAAAATTTCTACACCACATGGGAAACACCAGGTATTAGCATGAAAGCTAAATCTGTGCTTTTAAGTAAAATGGGTATGTTACTCAATGCTAACTACTGTCAGTTCTAAACCCACTGCGTATCCACTCTGACTTAACTAAACTGTCCTTCTGAAACCTACACCCCACTCCAAACATTACAGATTGTTGCAAGTTTCACCAGATCATAAGATAAGACAATTATTTTATCATTCAGGTCATATTGGAGAATTTGCCAATTTTCCTGAGTTGATACTTTTGAGAAGGGAGTAGTTACAGACCTCAGTGAAAATGTATAAAACTCTGACGTAAAAATAAATAAATAAATAGATTGATAGATAGATAAATAAATACAAGTTAAACCAGTTTTAAGATGGTCAAGTTGGCAGCTGAAAACTACCCCAGATTTACAGGGTGATTATTTTGCCACTTACTTCTAGCAACATAACAGGATGTTTACACACTGTGTATGAAGGCAATGAAAAAAAATCACGGCGTTGCAGGATACTATGGGTAATTATTGGTAGAGTTGATAAACTTCTAAACAGTTTGAGTCTGCACAGAGACAATAAACCCCAAATAGTGTATATAATCCAGAGAAGTGAAGGAAAACATACTCTTTTTATTGTTCAAACACGTATTGAGCTGACTTCAAAGGTTAGTATTTATTGTCCTGTACTATAATGCCTGTGCGAAAAAAAACACCGAAAACAACCAACCAAAAAACCCAAAAGAAACAAACAAAAGAAGAAATATTTACCATGCTAGAGAAAGGCAGGACAGCCTGTAAGCAGTGAGTTACCTGGACCTTGTGTTTTTAATTTTTTTGGGACAGGTTTAGAAAGAGACAGCACACTGCAGAAAAAAAAAATAATGCAAATGCTGGCTTATATGGCCTTCCAAAGAGTTTAGAACAGAAATCCTTGATTACTTTAAGAGTAGTTTAGAAAAAGAAATAACAAAATACCAAATCAAGCTGACCAGAGTAAGTTTTATATCTTTATTTTTCCATACACAACAACATGCTGTGTATCGCTATTAGCGCAGGGGGTTTGGGACACCTGCAAACACACAGTTGGTGATTAGTATTGCCTAAAAGAGATTTTATCCCACAGATATGTTATTTGCTTAATGTTGGCAACAAGCATAGAGAACATCTAGTGTGCATGGGGCTGACTGCTGTTTGGTATTCATTCATATGCAATTAATGCGGGAACATTCTCCGTTGCAGGCGCCACGAATGGATGAAATACCTGCCAATGCTTGTAATTTGACTTCGTTTCCCAACACTGCTAAAGTGGCTGTAAAGTTAAATATTTAACCACGCTATGATTTCCAGAAATGTTTAGGTCAGTGAGAGGAAAACTCAGGCGAACAGTAAAAGATTATTTCTACATAATTGTATTTAAAACAACAAGCTGCTTTAAATCTTGTGCTTGCCAGCTCTGCCACATGGCTTATTGGCTGTTAGATTTCACAAGTTTCAAGTCACATTATTTATTCATCGTATAAACTTAGTGCTCTGTACCTGCTTGCCTGTGTTGGTACCGTGATATCTCACTGCCTTTGAGTTATGCATAATAGATGCCCATCAGAAGGTGCAGAGATGACATGCTCAGGTGTTTCTCAGTGCAACTTGACGTGTGCTTTCCGTTTGCTGCGCTGACATGTGATGTGCTGCGTTTTAAACCTCCTCTTGCCATAAGGGAAGGTACCAGCACAGCATCTAAACAAACACTTATTCTATATTGTTTGCTTCTCTTTAAGGATGAGCTTAGATTTCCTGTTTATTTTGCAAGCTTCTGCCAGTCTGATGGATGGTTTGCTTTTCCATTTTGGGATAATTTCTGGGATGTCTCATGTCTTTACTCCTCTCTTTTCAAGTTCTGAAAGGGAGGAACACATTTCAGAAATTTACAGTCAACAGATGGCAGGAGAAACTGAAACAGAAGGAGAGTTAAGTGATCAGAGGAGCAGCATAAGACCTCTTTGTTTTAACACAGTGCTAACTCACCTTGGGATGTCTCTTCTTTACCCTCTAAAAGCGCCCAAAAGCAAAGAGCTGCCACTTCAGCATTATGAGCAAAACAGATATTCCTTACCTGTAGTCTCTCAGACTTCAGAACCTGCAGCTAAAAGTTGTCTCTGAAGGGTGATGAGCAGTCTTTTTGTCTGGGAAAAAAGCTAGCTGTGACAGGCACGGACTGCAGCAGCCCATCATGACTGCAAGTTACAGGCTTTCTGCACAAGTAGCCACCATCCCAGGACTGAACAGGGTTTACTCTGCAGGTGCTGGCCGTTCATTATGTACAGGATTTGAGAAAAGGATTTGAGTCTTTATGGGGAGAAACAATACATTAATTAATGACAGTAATTAGTCTTTCCATTGGACAGAGAAAGGATCCAAGGAGAGCATCAGATATGTCAGATGTGGATGGTTCCCTTGTCTAGGTGGCACTATGAGGCAGCAGGAAATAGGGACCTGACAAAAGCTGGAGAAGAATATTTGCAGAATATTTCTCAAAAGAAGTCAAAGGTCCCATACAGTCATATCCTTCTACTGGATCAACATCAAAGAGGATTACGCTGGCAAGGCACTTTCGTTATTGCTGACATTAACACAAAGGAACAGAGCACTTCAGTCGCAGATTCCTCTACAACTATACAACAATAGTTGTAATAACAACTTCTGGGCTGGGTGAAGTCATGCCCTGCCAGGGAGGTGAATCTGCCCAAACTCTGAATTTGGGAGCCATTAGTGGTTTTATGGAGGAGAAAAGTGGCTACTCCAGGGTGGGAAATTTACTGACAGTTTCACTAGGAGTTATTTGCTTTGGGTCGGAAGATGGGCTGGATAAACTAGGGATGTTTATTCTGGATCTTTGAATTGCATCACATCATTACATTACATTATGTCAATTAAGGCTTTGTTCATCTCCATCTTTTTATTAGAGAGAGATAAATAGACCAGCTATCAACCGGTAACTACTGAATTTCCCAATTGTGTTCATGACTTCAATGATTATCAAAATTTTACGTATCTGTGCACAAGTAATATGACCTAAAATGCATTTTTTATTCTTAAAAAGAGGCTTTATATATAATGAAATCTTTTATCAGAATACTGGCAAGGCAGTAAAAGTCATTAACAGAAAGTGGAAGAAGTTCAAGATATCAATCAGATACTCAAAAGGAGGATCCCATGAAGGAAAATGTTACACTGGTTGGGAAACTATCCTGTTTGAAGTTTTGAAACCTTATATGGATCATTTTAAAATATAAGCATGTAAAAAGTCATTGTTGGATGGCACTGTGTATGTCACAAAAATCAACAGAAGGAATCAATGAAATATCAGTAGTGAGTATGAAGGGGATAATAATAAGTTTTTTTTTAAAAAAATGTTAAGAAGAAAGCCAGTAGTTAGTATGATGTTCTGAGTTAACTCATGGGGAGGGAAAGATGACTGAGAGTCTGTATTGGAGAAGCAAAGCGATATGCCATTTGCCACTTCTGCTTTTCTGGGCAAGCATTAGTTTCTCCACCTTGTAGGAGCACACAAAAGCTGGCACATATCTGAACACAGCTCCAGTTTTTTGCTGGTAACTTTTGCAGATGTGCAGTAGTAAATAACAAAGTAAAGTGCTTATTGGTAGAAGAATTTGAGCCATCCGGTTGAATGAACACAATCTGATAAGACATTTCATAAGAGTGAAAAATAACAAAGAATGCAGACTGGCTACTGCAAAAGCAAGATTCTGGAGGAGTGGCTTATGGACTTTCAGAAGTCTCCTGGAAAAGAAAATGGCTTAATACAATCAAAACTTTAAAAAGTGGTGGTAGATAGTGGAAATGAGGTATCAGCCTCAACCAAGGCATGGGAAGAGGTTTTAACTGGAACTCAGGGAGGGTGACTACTGACACCCAGTCCCCATTTACTTGTCATCCTGTTTGATTTTGCTGCTGTGTCCTGCAGGTCTTGTTTCACTTCTCATTTCCCTTTTGCTGAAGTTTCATGCTTCATTTTGCTTTTACGGTGCTTAGCTATTTACAGTGCATGGATAAAGAAGACCAGAAACCAGTGTGGAAACATAATACACAATGTATGAGTGGTAAAGCAATTAGAAAACCATATTATGGTTTTTCTTTGTACAGAAACACTCAAATGTCAGCTAATACCACAGTCTTCCTCAGGGAGATTTGTTACATGATGGACATCAGTACAAAATGCCTATAAAAACCTATCTCAAAAATGCAAATGTTTACTTCTACTTTTGGTAATTACCCAGTAGATTAGTCACGCTTTTATATGTATTCTAGCTTTTTCTGAGTGCCTGTCAAGAAATGAATTTTTGCTTTATTGTAGGCATTTAACTTGAACAATACTCTTCAGCCAGGACAACTTTCTTTTTATTTTTCCTTTGTGGAGCACTCACTACTTCTTACACTGTGAACCTTTGATCTCCCTCCCCCCAGTTTCTCCTCATTACTGCACCAGCTAGAACAAACCAATTTGTTTTGTTGCAGGCTCTGCGTGATTATCTTCCATGGGCATGCATGTGAACACAGCCAAGCTACACAAAGGCTGATAAATGAGCCATTTATTTGATACAGTAATAATCAGATTTATCAAAGGCCTGTGCATTGGCTGGGTTACAGATATATTAATCAGAAAGCTTGAGCTGAACTTCCTCAAGGTGACAACTTGCTAGGTCCTTCCTGAAAGCCTATTTTCTTCTGTGCTAAGTATAATACTTTGATAATTGTAATCTCTTGTGAACAACATTTAAGCCACCTTGAAAAGACTTTACATTTGTCTCAGACCATTTTTTTTAGGCAGCATTCTGGTCCTGTCTAGTGTTTTCCATCAGAGTGTTTTTGTCTGTGTGAATGAAACTTATGGAGTGCCCTTGTCAGCACTTGACCTGTTAACCTGCCATTTTAAAAAGGATGAAAAATTAGCACAGCATTCAAAAGGAGGAATGTGCTTGCATGAACCTTGCTTTAGCAGCTTGTTTTTTGATACCCACATGATCAAAACCCCTTCCCTTGTGCTCAGAATTTTTAGATTACTAGTATGGACGGCTCCTTAGTTGGTGCACTGATATTTTTGTTCCTTTTACCCAAGTGAGTTAGAAGAGACTGCGCACCTCACCCAAAGCTGTGGATTCTGCTGTGGCACCAGGTGTTGAAGGAACTCCTGGAAGGACCCTGCAGCTTCCAAAGGGGATCAGCACCTTAACTGCTTCTCCAGCCATCAGGTTTCACTTCTTTCATTTGGGGAATCTTGAAAATTTTCCAGTTTCTGCTGGGAGACAAATTTTGATGTCTCTAAACCCTTTTGAAGTAGAATAACCTTGTCTGTTTTCTTCTATGTAAGGATCAATATTTTATTAGCTGGTAATTAAAGATATGCATCAATTCAAATGCTGACCCTAATTCCACCTGCAGTTGTCCCACAAGGTTAGTTTCCTTAAATTTCATAAGATTAATTGGAAATATATTATATACTGAATGCCTTGCAGTATGTCTAGAGAAAAATCAAAGATTATATGTTGGGAAAACTTTTCTCTTGTAGGTGACCCTCAAACTAGATAGACATGGGACTACCCTCATATTTTTATACAGACAATAAACTAGTTTATTTCGTATTTTACCTGTAAGACCTGCAATTTTTGCCGTTGTAAAAGGTAGTCTGACTTTTCATTCCAATGATGAGTTTCAAATAACAACAGTGAATACGGAAATGTAGCTTGATGTTGCAGTGAGAAAACAGTATTAAGGTATTTCTGTTTTTATGGGCTGTGTATCTTGCTAGCTCATTCCGCTGCATAAATTGAAGAGCTGAAGAAGGAGATTTCTTTTTGAAGAAAACTCACATTATGCTTCATTACTTATATGCAGAGCCCTTTAATGTGACAGAACTCTTATTTAGCATCTCTAATATGATGCATAGAAAAGAAGAATACCTGCACCTGAATTTATTAGGTGAAATGTTAAGTTAAAAGAACAACTTTTTCCAGGATCTTATGGCTTCTGTTTCTCAAAGCTACATTATATTTGTAAATTCAAGTGTACATTTATTTTTCTTCAGATGGAGGTAGTAAAATTTGACCAAGAATAGAAGTTAACATTTAAACATTCTAACCTTAATACAAATGTGCAATTGCCAATAAAGTGCAATTCATAATGATATACTGTCATATCGTATCATTTAGAAGATATCTTAAGAAAATGAAGGCCCTGCTTTTAGAGAATATATGGATCTGCAATATAAGTAAATAGTGGTTAGGGCTATTTCCAAAAAAGCAAGTAAGAGCCTAATTCACAAGTCTGGGATTTGAGGTCTGTCAGCCTAAAATTGTGATCTCAAACCTTTCCAGCCACTCCCTAACCTGTAAACACTTTGATTAGACAATTTCTTTGTAGGGTTAGGTTTCTGCTTCTACCTGTGTGTGGTGCTGATCCTGGTTAGGTTTTACCTGAGATCCAGTAAAGTCAGAAGAAGCTGATCATTAAATTCTCTGGAGTCCTAACTTATAGGCATCTATGTCTTATACTGGAGCTTGCTTTAGTTTTTAACACGTAGATTTTTATCCAATTAATTAAAGCATTTTACATCTTAATCTTAACTTTGTAGCTAGATAAGCTGAAGCATAGGAAGGAAAAAATATTGTCCAAGTCACTTAGAGAACCAGTAGCAGAACATGATTTACAACACTTCAATATTACATATTCACCTATTGCTGTCTACTGCATTACTCTACTAATAAGAACATTTCTGTCTTTTGCACACAAATTAGGTACAATAATTTGACTGTTCTCACCACGGGCTTTATGGCAGAATATATTTCTGAGTGTAGATGTGACAAGTGGAGTTCTGAAACTGCAAATTGTAGTTAATGAATGCTATATTTTCCTCTGCATGGAGCTTGTTTAAAGGCAGCATTTTTAATAGCCTGTATGAATGTATTTGAAGGTCAAAGTGTATATTTGAACCTACTCTCAAAATGGCTGGGTAGAAAATTAGTGAGCTGGTACAGGAACATGTATGAATATGAAATGTCTCTCCAGTACTCTGGAAGACTAACTGTGAAGGACATTGATAGATTGCCCTGGAAGTCTGAAAGGTAAAACAATAACTGTGCTCTGTAATCTTCACTGGAACTATTACTGAACTTTTTCATGGGTTTTCACAGATTAGTAGGAACCACAGTCAGGTCACTTTCTGACTTTGTTGTGTCTTTCATTGCTAAGCCACAGTGCAGTGGCAGCATCATTCTATATGAAGACCATGTGCTTCTGTTTTGCATACATCAGTTTTATTAAAAAGGACCCACAATGCTGTATGTGGAGACTTCTTAAATGAGCTCATCTTTGTTTCTTTCACTAGTCAGTTTTAACATTTGGTCTTCATACACTGGCCCAAAAGAAGTTGAAGTGAACTTTTTTCTATCACCTGAAGAAAATTAACCACGTAATGACAGTAGGTTGAAAACAAAAGCAAATAATTGGTTTGTTCTGAGTGCTCAAATTTCCTAAAAGATGGGATAGGAGAAGTATGGTAACAGTCTGACTGAGAGGTTGGGTAACTTCAACCACTGGAGTTTTAAAAAACATGCTTTTGTTTGCATTTAGTATAAGAATTATCATTCTTGCCTTCACAGTTGTGTCTAGACGGCCTGGGTCACCTTCTGAGTTTCCTTCTAGCCCTGTTCTCCTAGGACCCTAAGGTCCCTACAAGACTTTTCCTTCCACCTGCCCTAACCCTACTCAAGATCTGCGCAAGTCTGCCCCTGCCTTGCTGCAGACACTATTTGCCATAGAGTTGACAGGCACAGTGCTCCCGCGTCATGGCAATTGGTTGTGCCACTCCAGGATGGCGAAAACATCTGGCCTGCATCATGCCAAGAAGCAGAGCGTGCTCTCCTGTGGCTCGTGTAGCTCCGACAACATGGCTGTGTGATGAACCTGGGCACACATCCGCCAAGATATACCAGCTTGAGTGATTTTCTGCCTTCCTCAATATCTTTAAATCATAGAATCATAGAATGGTTAGAGTTGGAAGGGGCCTTAAAGATCATCGAGTTCTAACTCCCCTGCCATGGGCAGGTGCACCTCCCACTAAACCAGGTTGCTCAAAGCCCCATCCAGCCTGGCCTTGAACAGCTCCAGGGATGGGGCATACACAACATCTCTGGGTAAACTGTTCCAGTGTCTCACCACCCTCACAGGAAAGAATTTCTTTCTCATATCTAACCTAAATCTTCCCTCTTTCAATTTAAAACCATTACCCTTCATCCTATCACTACATTCCCTGATACAGAGTCCCCCCCCATCTCTCCTGTAGGCCCCCTTCAGGTACTGGAAGGCTGTTATAAGGTCTCCCCGGAGCTTTCTCTTCTCCAGGCTGAACAATCCCAACTCTCTCAGCCTGTCTTCATAGGAGAGGTGCTCCATCCCTCTGATCATCCTTGTGGCCCTCTGCTGGACCCGTTCCAACAGGTTCATGTGCTTCCTGTGCTGAGGACTCCAAAGCTGGACACAATACTCCAGGTGGGTTCTCACGAGAGAAGAGTAGAGGGGCAGAATCACCTCCTTTGGCTTGCTGGTCATGCTTCTTTTGATGCAGCCCAGGATACGGTTGGCTTTCTGGGCTGCCAGCTCACATTGCTGACTCATGTCAAGCTTCTCATCCACAAGCACTCCCAAGTCCTTCTCAGGGCTGCTTTCCAGCCATTTTCCACCAACCTGTATTTGTGCCTGGTTTTGCTCTGAAGCTCTAAAATCTCATGATAGAACAAACACAAATGGCAGAAATGGTTAAAATAGATTTTTTTCAAACTTAACATGTAATTAACTTTACAAGAAAGCCAAGTGTTGGCCAAAAATTTGTATTGTTTGTCTGATGAATTAAGAGGTTGAATACAAACAATATAATTTCTTACCCTGAGATATACATGAAAAGTTTCTTCTCTTGGAATTCAACATAGTCCTTCAAACAACCTCACATATAATCACAGGCAATTGTCATTAGTGACCGCACCTTAATCTTTCAATTATTCTAACTGTGATAAGCTTCTGTATTGTAAAGGTTTTGAAGTCCTTAATATTGTATTATTCAGCTAACTGCACTTAAGTCATAAAATGGTCTACTTTAACCTCAATAATCAAAGATGTTCAAAGTTAAAATTGAGACTGAAGGATACAAAAGAATATGAAAAGACCATTTATGCAAGCTAAAAAATCTGCTTGCATTTTCATTTTCTTTCTGAAATATTTTATTTCATTTTGGTTTTAAATCAGACACTTGGCAAAATTGCTAACCTGGACATCTGAAATACTCAGAAAAATAGATGTGCATATATTTAAATCAATAATAGCACTAAAATATAACTGCATTCATGCAAAATAGGTTTTAAGACACAGTCCTCCCAGTTTGCATAAAACAGTGTCTGTGTTGTCTGAATAACATCTTTGCATATGAACAGATAAGAGCAGACTAGGAACATGGCTTCAAAACCAGGTACTCACAGCACTCCCAAGCCTTGACATTGCCCTGAGATAGTGAAACAGCTCTGCTCCTAAAGCTGTTATGATATGTTCACTCTGGTATGGACCTAATAAGTCCAAGTGTTTTTTGTGGAGAAAAATGACCTGATTTAGACTCCTACTAAAAGAATTCAGACCTTTCGGTAGGAGTGAAGGAGTGTGTCTGATTACCTTTGCAGAACCGCTTATGCACAATATCCTAACACTGTCACAAGGAACTCTAACATGCCTTGCAGAGTCCCCATACCCTGACTGTCCGAAGCAGGGGCTGCCATGGGGGATGCGCTGCATGCTGCCCTGGTGGACCAGCATGCTGGGGCATGTGGGGCTGGGTGTGCCCAATCCCACAGTCCAGATAAAGTCCTGTCAAGCCATGATCCAGGTCCCAATTGTATGGAAATAAGTGAACAAGGAGCCAAGATTATTGTTGTAATTTTTGTCTTCACTCAAGGGAGCACATGGGATCTGAAGCCTTGTTAGTTCAGAAAGTACGAACAAAGAAAGGCCAGGCTTCTGGACTGATGCTGCTTTGTAAAAGCTGAAAATAAAGTAAAACTGTCAAAGATCCAGAGAAAAAGCAATACTGATATGGTAAGGTTAAAAAGCTCTGGGAAAGAGAGGCAAAGATAACAACTCAGCAAGGCGGAGATTTGGCCCATACCAAGGTGCAGTATAAGTCAATCTTTCCCTATCTGGGTGACAGCCTTGATGGCAGAGATTTAGTGCGAAACAGCACAGAGCGTAGTGAGTATGGTGCTGGTTCACTTAACATGTTAGTTGCAGCTCATCACTAGGTGTACTAAGGATAAGTAATTGTTTCATGCTCATGATCACCTTTTCACGTTTCTGATCCTAATAAAAGATACCCACATAAAAGATACTCATATATTTGAGTACAGCAAAGTGGCCATTAATTTTCTCTTTCTTTTTGAGATGTCCGTTAGCTATAATTTGCAGTCCCAAGCTTCACAAGGCTCATTATCTAGACCTTATTATCACTGTAACTATCTTGGCCACATACTTACCTTTCTTTTGTTAAATTATTTATTTTTGTTTTCCTTTCTTTCTTCTGACCTCCTGGAAAAAGCTTTGAGAGCTTTTCTAAGATCTAACTGTAAGGAAAGTAGTATTTCCTATGTATTGTTCGACAAATGCTGAGTATTTCATGACCTATAAAAATTTTGAATATGTGTTTAACTTGAAGAACATAAATGACTTAGCTGAAGTCAAAGGAAAGGTGAGCCATTGTTTAACTGCTTTGCTGTACTGAAATCAGCATTCTTAGGACATTTCTCAAGTAAAACACTTTACACCTTGGAGGTCACAACTTTCAGTGTACCTATATAGAAAACTTAGCTGCAGCAGGAAAATCTATATTAGCCTCATATATATATCACACCATGACACAATCTATTTCTGCTTTCCTTTTTTCTGAAAAAAACAAAACCCAAAAAACCTACAAAAGGCATGCAGATGGGAAAAATATCAGAATTTGGGAAGAGCTTATATAAAAAGATCAAACACATTAAGACTTTTCAGTCCAGAAAAGAAGACTTACACAGGATGTGGTAGAGATAGGTAAAATGATCAATGGTACAGGGGAGGTCAATGAGTTACAGCTATTCTGTTTCTCATACTATAACAGCTGGGGGCATCAAATGAAATGAGCAGGCAGATAGTTTAAAACAAAAAAGAAGTTTACAAAATGCATAATTAAATTGGGGAGTTCATTGCCACAGGATGTTGTGGATGCCAATAATATTAATGCCCTCAGAAAGCCATTTGACAAATTAATAGGGAAAATATCCATTAGAAGATGTAAAACACAATAATTTGCATCTACGTCTGGTTGCAGAAATACCTCATCACAAATTCTTGAAGGTGTAGAAGTTATATGTGAAAAACATACCATCTGTGCTTCCCCACTCCAACATAGCCATACTCAGGCTTTTTATGTTCTACATACATTTTAAAAATATATCTTATGTAATCACAAGATCAGACATTTTTCTGTTTAATTTCATCTGGTAAACAGCATTTCATTGGTTTATTTGCAAATATCTAGTAATTCAAAAATTAACAAGTTTCTTGATGTCAGGAAACTGTAACAAATTGACCAAAATGAAAAGAAAGCTAAGCATGACTGTCTTCCTGTAGCTACTATGCATAGATATCAATGAATTTAGCTAAGTTATTTTCCCGAATATTCCTTGAATATTTTTTTCTTACTGAACAGATGAAAGTAGAAAGATAAGCAATACTGGAGATTCACAGAACAATTGGCTAGGAATACTGAACACCAGGCTAAGTAGAAACTCAGTAAAAGGTATTTTGCTTAAAATTGTGCATGTTTTTAACAATTGCAGGTTTAAATGATGGCCAAAAAAAAACCCTATTCACAAATAAAACAAAGATTAAGTACTTACTGTGTTCCAGTATATCATTTGTAAGTAATTTCTTTCTCTGAAATGGGAATTATTGAGTAATTGCTAAAGAAAAAATAGTTATTATTCCAGATCTGTAGGTGGCCACTGTTGGTTTCTAAATATGTGCAATAAGTTTTAAAAATTAGATCTTCTAAGGTATCTGCTGTCACCACACCTAGAGCAGCATTTTCAATCTGTTTGAAAGGTGGTGGTGTAGTGAAGCACAGGATGGAGAGTTGTGTAGTCACGAAATGTTTGTCTCCCCTCTTCAGCTATCGTATGAAGAGAGCCAGGAATTTGTCTAACCTTCTTTGTGAATCACACATTATGTAGTTCCTTCAGTTCCCGCTCCTCTCCCCAGATGATCCCAGTTGTTGTTTTTCCACCAGGTGACACAGGAGTCTCTCTTTGTCTGGTCCTACTGTTGGGCTGGCCATTAAAATTAATCTGTCCCAGCAGAGGAGATAGAAAAGGAATGAAATGCCAAGAGTCTGTGTGCACATCCTACCCTGAAATATAACTCTGTAATTGAAAGAATACCATATTAATCTAACATTCACAACATGATACAAAATATGCTATTATTAATATTATTTTTATGCATTTTAAGGTCATTCAGGAGCTCCTGATAACAGAGAACTGGCATTATAATTGTCCTTATATCCCGGCAGTATCACATTTGCTAAATGACTGGTATGTTCAGTCATGTAAGACAATAAGGTACTTAACTAATTTTTTATGGGCTGCACTTCCTTCCCATTTGAATCTTGCTGAAATTCAAGTTGTTGATTTTCTCATCTATAAGGTTGTTTATAACCTGGGTCCTTGTTGCATATTCTCTCTCTTTGCAGTTGTTATTATAGTCATTCAAATCTATATCATGAATTTGTGCTAAATAGGTCTACAAACAGAGTGTCACGTACAGTCCCAGCATAATTGGCTACTGAAGAGACAAAGAAACTGCCAATAATGGTCTGATTTTTCACCCTGGGACCTCTACGTATGTATGTGCAAATCATACATCCACACTTTGACCTGGGGAGCTTACTGGGTGGATATTCTGAGTGGAAAGAGTGGGTGTACTCAGGCAATTCAGCTGATATTTATGTATATAAAATAGCTCATAGTCAGTGACTCGATTCTCCCAGTATACAAAAGAACAAGATTAACAAAAAAAAAAGAATAGTTGAAAACATGTTTTCACTGAAATAATTTTTTGTCTTTCCCTTTCTTCAATATTTATGATAACGCAGGATATCCATCTGGAAAATTATAATAAAATATTAACATTCATCTATTTAAGTTGTTTATTGCCCAAAGACAAAATACCGTTGGTTGTTCACTGTATCATAAGTTTAGGTTAATGGGATGGTGCATAGGTTAATAAAGTATGTGTCTGGGGAATACCTACCTTTACACATCTTTGGTAATTAATAAAAACAGCTTTTCTATTCTCAAATCTTCCTGTTCACCTATTCATAGTTATAAAACAAATCTTAATCCAAGACAAATATAATTACAATAAAGTAAACATAATATGGAAATTAACATTAATAAATTATCTTTTCTTATCTGTATTTTTATCTGAATTGACCTCTTTTTATTGTCCAGATCACTCAGATATTAATTTTTGCATTAAAAACACCTTCTCTTATTTTCCCTTCTGGTTCTAAGTCCAATGCTCTCTGAGCAAGTTCTTTAAGATATTCTGCATGAAGAAGGTTTAATGTTTAATGTCAAATTTACTTACCCGGAGAAATTTGACATTACAGGGGATTTTGATTTAGCAAAGTGATACAGCAATGCACTGAGATCACAGGACAAGCACAGTAAGTATAGCAATTGCAATATACACCTGGGTCACAACACAAAAGTGATTCACTTTACCAGTCTCTATATGGCCACCATCATGATGTTGGGTGTCCCCAGTCACTGGGAAGGAATAGGTTTGTTGAAGTCAGCTCAAGCCCATTGCTCTCTTCAAAGTTCATTCTGTTGGCTGTTTGACTTTTACACTTTATGCCAGATTGAGCCACACGTACGTGCTAGGGCTGGCTGGTTTAGGATTGTAATGCTATCCCTTGCCTGCTTTCTCTGAGCCTTCTTCCACTGCATGCATTCTCTGACTGGTCACATCAGTTTATGCTCCATCCTTTTTCTTCTATTGCACTCCCGGGAGATGTGGCAGTGAAAAAAAAAAACCAAAAACCAAACAAAAAAACCAAACCAAACCAAACCAACCAAACCAAAAACCCAAACAAGTAGCAAAGACATCCCCAAGTACTGAAAATTCTCATTCTGTTCCTCAGTATTGTCCTGAACCTATTAACATATCAAAAATAACATCCAAGCCCAAAAATTAGCAAAAGCACAGTAGACTCTCCATTTGGCTGATGTTTAGTAGCACAAACACAGGCTATTTCATGCTAGTACCTCTAGTGACACTCTGTGCCATAAAATAGTCCCAGGAAATGTTAATTGGCTAGGTAAGCACTTGATACCTCTGAAACTGTTCTTTCATGCCAAATGCATTTGAAATCTGCACAATATGTTTAAAAGAATGCTGGGTGGAGAAATTTACATATTCTTACATATGCCACATAAACTGTATTAGCTTTTTAAAAATTAGATACTGTAAAATACCACCCTGTCAATTTCAGCTGGTAAGTAGAAGTTACTTTGTGTTTTCATTTATTTGCTAGGAAAACAAGAACAAAACCAATTTGGAAGAATGAATTCATTGGGAGGAAAACTGAAACTGTCTTACGAGTTTATAAACTGCTTTTCAGGTCCTTCCTATGTATGCTTATGGAGACCTAGTTTTAAGCAATTAAGAGAGGATAAATCAAGAAGTTGATTGATTTCTAAAGTATTTCCCCTTTTCTGTTTCCAAATGTATTTTTACACCTTCCATTCCTTAAACCATCATTACAGTTACACTCAGCTGAACAAAATCTCTCTAGAAACTGTCTTCAAAGGGATTCAGTCAGAAAGTATCAGACAACAAATGCACAATGATCAGTCTAATAAGACTCTGGGCCTCAGAATGCCACTGGCTTTTTCCCCACCTCATAACAAAATTAACAGTTTTATTACAATGGATGATGAACACACATCTCTCTGATATTGTTCATTGCTTGCTGATGGCAATTCGAAGGAATACCTCCTGCTCACTTCCAGAGATGAAATTGCTAGTCAAGAATAATAGTGTATGCTAACTGAAGTCTTACAGGGAAAAAAAAAAAAAAAAGAACCAAATTATGCTAAATATATGTCACAACTTTTGACCACCAGCCTAGTTATTAAACAGTGTCATGACTTTACACAATCAAATACAGTGGTTTCCAGACATTAATCCTGTTGAATATGACTATACTAGGATTAGCTGTGATATTAGGAACAAGTAATATCCATTGCTAACATTTTCAGCCTACAGTTTCATTTCATCTTTCATCCCTATTACAGATTAGACTGGCAAAGTAATTCATCCAGTAAACTCATTTTGTTGGCATTTGTTCTTTATTCCTGTAGACATTAATTACAATGTACCAATTTCTACCTGTATCATACTCTTGTTTTTAGTAGCTCAACACATTAAACATAGCCAGTCATGTTTCTTTTCATAAAATTTTCATTTTTTTTTGTTTTCATAGAGTTTCCAACAGATTTCTAGAATTGCCATCATTTTAATCCAGTTCTGATCCTAACATTTGAAAAATAGGTATTGAAACATCCATATAAGATATTTTCTTCTTTGTTGTTTTTTTTTTTTTTCCTCTCAAATATAAGGCAAGTGTCTAGTAAATACTGATATAGTTGAGATGTGTATTAAGATATTTCATTTATGGTGTTACTTCTCATCCTTCCTTCCCTTGCTTTTCTTAATTCAGTTACCTAAATTATCTTGTTCACAATGATTGAATTTTAAAAAGTCTTAATATGTTCACTCAGAGGATGAACTGTTGGAAAATCAGTAGAATTCCTGCCCAAACTATTCTAAAATTTATTCAGGACTTATTTAAATATTTTATTTACTACAAGGCATTGAAGAAAAAAAGATTTACTACCCATAAAAATGCAGTATTTCAGACACATATAAGAACTAGTTTTCCACTTCACTGTCCTTTGTCCCCTATCCATTTTTTCCAGAAAGCAGGATATAAATACTTCTTATTCAGAAAGGTACCATTTGACAGTTGTTTCTCATGGGTGGAAATCATTAAAAAGGTATGAAGGTGAGGAGAAATCAGCTCACTTAAAGGTTCTCTGATTAAAAAAAGAAAAAAAGTTTTATTGTATGTTATGTTTAGATCTGACACACCAGTAAGAATAAACACTCTGAGGAGGAAAAAAAAAACAAAGCAAAACAAAAATTGAAAGAGGATGTTCACGGAAGAAAGAGGATATGAATCTTGAAATACCTCTGACTATGTCTGAGTACATACATATGTCTTGAATGAAAAATGTAAAAGTAAGCAATAACTATATATTTAGAAAAGGTGTAAATTCACTTGTGTTGAATTTAACCAGCTTTTTTTGTTCAATGGAGACCTGTGGCAGGACTTGTGGCTACATACTGGAAAACAAGCCTCTTAGCAGCCTTCAGTTTTCAGAATTATTTCATCTCCGAGATGGTATGAATGAAATGCACAGATAGATTTAATGTAGAGAGTACCTACGAGGTCAGCTTTCAGAAAATTAAGTCCTCTTCATTTCTATTTCGCTGAAAAAACTTAAATTAGAGTTAGGATGGCTCTGAACTTTTTTTTTGTCTCCAAGGGAAAAATTGCTTCTCCTGAAGCAAGAAAGTATTAGATCATTGTCGTGAATTTTTTCAAATGAATTATAGTTAACTGGTCATCCAAATTTACTGAAATTCAGCATAATTTAGATTCCCAAAATATTTAAGTTTCTTTGAAAATCACAGTCATTTACTTCAGCATATTTCCAGTCTCCACCCACTTTTTTCCTGTCATGATACTCAGCTATTACAACCAAAAGTATTTTGCAAATCGAACTGAAGTACACAGGATGTCACAAATGTAACACCTAACACCGTGAAAAATTTAAACAGTGAGTCATATTACTGTGAATGGAAGTGCAAAATACTGCAAAAAGTGTGTGGATGAAAGAGTGAGCTGCTGTGGACTGACTGCAACCCCCATTCCTCATTCCCCTGTGCCACTTGATGGGAGGGGAGGCAGTAGAGGAGTTAGGAATGAAGAGTGAAGGTGCTTTAGTTTTTTGTCTTTGTTGCTCAACATCCAACTGTATTTTTAATTGTCAACATGTTAAATTGATTTTCCCGAAGTTGAGGCTGTTTTGCTTGTAACAGCAATTGGTAAATGATCCCCCTGTCTTTATCTAGACACATGAGGTTTTCATCTTATTTTCTCCCTCTGTCTTTGAGGATGACGTGCGGAATGGAACTCCACAACTTAGAGAAGTTGTAAAGTAGGTATGTTTATTCAGCGCCGGGCAGCACAGGAGGGTAATCCCACCAAACTGTGTGCACCTTTAAGACTTAAAAGCTCCATATTTATGCTACTAA
>KZ506929.1:62837-84721 GCA_002844005.1 Limosa lapponica baueri | reverse complement strand
AGGTTACCTTGTAATCCTTTCACATCAGAGGAACATGAGTTTTTCACATATTTTTAGTTCACGGAGATGTAGAAGAACCATTAATACTAATTTCATTTTTGGACTATTTTTAATGTTTAAAAAATTAAGAATTGTGTGGGAGAGGAAGACAGAGTATGAAAAATTCCAAATACACTTGCTGCTCTGGTCATGCAGGAGGTTACCTTGTAATCCTTTCACATCAGAGGAACTAGATAGATATGAGGCAGAGCTGCTACCTTTACAAAGAATAGAGATATTATTAGATATTATTCATACACTGGAAAGAGTTTAGTAATTTCTTTCATATCGTTGAAGAAAAACAGAAATTAAGTCTTTCTGGCTAATCAAAACAAAATATCTTTGCCTACAATAAAAAAATATTTTTGCAGTAACATTTGTTGTAGGTTTCAGGACAGTTTGCAAAAAGGCATGTAATGCAGGAGAAGTTAGAAAAGATAATTACATCAGACAAATATATTTATGTTTATATAGAGACACTTTGAGCTAATTGAATCCAAGAATACAAAATATCTAGATTTTTGAGTCAGTGGAGGACATGGTGATTACTCCAATTTTTTATTTATGACTGACTTAACTACTTCGTTGTGCTGCATATACTATTTACGAGGACATGGAAAGCAAAGAGATTTCATCAAAATTAAACACTGTTATTAAAGAGAGCAGCAGAACCCTTCAATATGAGACGTAACTCTTAAAGTTGTATTTGGGTAATAAAATTTTCTTCAAACAAAGCTTCAGGACTGCCGGACAGTGTGAGTGGTCAAGAGACAGGAAAATAGGGGAATATAGCTAACTTTGATTAAAATAAAAATTACTGAGTAGACAAGTTGATTTCAGAATAAAGCAAAAATTTTAAAATTTACATACTTCAAGAAAATCTTGCTCACTTTGCTGCAATTGTCAATGCAATTTATTAGTCTTTGGTAAGACTAATTTTATGAAGAAGTACCTCAGAATTATACTTTAATAAATACAAATTTAAGTCTGAAGCACACTACAAGATCAATCTGAGGGAAACAATCTAACAGAGCAAAGACACTAATAGATAATATTGTCTATCATTCCTGCCTTGGTTATTGATGTCCTAGAAATGTATTCTTTGTATATATCCCTTGCATATGTAATAACATTTTTCTAGATTTTTGATCAGTATTTTTCAGCTCCTAGACAATTAGGCCTTTGCAGTTATCCTATCAAAAATAACAAGGGTCTAATGTGAATGGTACACATTAAAATACACACAGTTCATAAACTACCTATTAGTATGATAATTGCAGTACCCTGTACTTATAGGCTTGGAAAGAACAGCTATTATTAGATATGAATCTGATGGCGGCATCACATAATACATACTAACTACCATACAAAAATACATTATCTTACATTAATTACTTGAATTACTCTGAAAAGGTTCACAGCCTTTCTCTCTTCCAGAAAACATGACACAGACACAAAGGAAGATCTTTTTCAGTAGGAGACAGTTTAAATACGTTGAACAGGTTGTGTCAAAATAGTACATAGGCCTCAGGGTCTGTTATCTTCCTTCATGCCCAACGCAAAAGCTATTACACAGCCATACGTACAAAGAATACTCACACGTTCCCAATTTTCCTCTGCGAGAAACATTTAGAATTAATTTTGAAAGTTCCTCAGGCAGAAATACTCCTTCAGGTACTTGTCTCAAAACCTCATGTAGGGTGCTGAGTAGTACCATAGGGTGGGATTTCAATAGCAAAGAAACGCTTCCCAAGGATGATGTGTGATTTTCCCAGTCCTCCTCCACTGCTTCCACAACCTCATCGCATATCAGAGGCTGGACGACCAGTGCAGGGAAGTTTCCTCTGGATGATTTCTTCTTAAGTGCCACAGTGGGAAGTCAGCTCCATATTAACACACAGTGAATGCTGAACTGCGATCCTCTGCGGTCCGCAAATGTGGGAAGGTTAATAATACCCACCATGGCCCAACAGGGAGGTGTTTAACTTTTCATTCAGTGTTAGTGCTATGGGAGGGAAAACTGCATTGCAGGTGAAACTAGAAAAAAAAGGGTTCTTACAACTGATACAAAAACCTCAGTTGCAAAAGCCAACACCACAGTAGAGATCTGACTGTTCCAGCTGTGAAGAGTGGCAGAGACCATGTACAATGGAGAACATCCTCAACCTCTAGAGAAAGCAGTGAGATCCCCAAAACCACAGTGAGCAGTGTAAATGGTATTTTATGCAACAACGCTGACAGCTGCAATTCTGACTATACAACAACATAGGCTGTGTAGACAATGCACTCTGAGGTACAGTGAACCTCAGATAATCTCAGGAAGATTTCTGGGTTTCTACTAAAGATTGCCCAGACCTGTAAATATTTTCTAACATGGAACAGATGTTTGGAAGTTGTCCTCTGAAAAATTGTGCCTATTTTACAGGATGAATTAAACCAGCAGATTATTGAGTAAAGGATCGTATGTTCTCATAAATGAAATACAGTAAATTAGTACCACACTCTCTTGATTAAATGGAAATGTCTGAGATTAGTACTGTTGGTTTAGTCGCAGAGAGGGAGCATTAAAATCTTTGTTGAAATGTACCTGTAAAGATTAAGCTTTACTTTAAGTGTTCTCAACTCCTCTTGCAGTTCAACTTCGAGGACAATAAGCAGTTCAACTTCGAGTTTAAGATCTGTCACTGTCTTCAATAAATGCAAAATTTCACTGACTATGTTCAACGAACATCTTTAATATTGAGGCTATGTACATATTATTTTAAAAGTATGTTTATGCTCCCTATTCACCTTTCTTCAGGAAAAAAACCTACCGCCCCACCTTCCAAAAAAAATCCCCAAACCCACACAAACTTCCCTTTCCAGAAGATAGCATCATCTTGGCTTACCAGTTTTGATAACGTTTTCAGACCTTTTCACAGGTTCCTAACCTGCCTGGGTCTGAGCAAAGCATTGGTAAGCCTGTAGAAAGTTTCTATTTCGATGTACATCTTTGAAATAAATGTTATTTATAAAGATTCATGGTCATTTACAGAAATTGTCTAATTACACTCATTTGAGCATGTCTTGTATAACTCAAACACGCCTAAAGGAAAGGAGGTTTAGGGCTGAGAGTCTGTCAGATTTTGCATATTGAGCTGTCTGGATTTATTTCATATTAGGTGGGATAGTTTAAGACATAAATTGTGAAAATATTGTGCTTGTTTATGAAATTAAGGGCTGATGGCGTGTTTATAAGCTCAATTGCAAGCAGTTACTCATCACCCCGCCCAAGTTCTCAGCTAACAAAGTGCAATTAGCAGCTATTTAACTACATCAGTGTGGTAACAAGCCTCAGATAATACATTCAGCTACTTGGCTGTGTTAATTAGCACAGGCCTTGTGCTGGTTTAACAGCAAGCCTACACACCAGGGCTGGTACAGAGTGGGGGCTTGCAGAGTCTGTCTGCAGCCAACTGCACAGACACCCGCAAGAGGACAAATACCAAAACAGAGACTAGAAGTGTTTCAAAAATAATTACTGATTGTAATTCTGTGGCTGTGTAACAGGTCAAACTAAAGGATAATAGTCTTTTATGTCCTTCAAAACTATGAATTATATTGCCACTTAGGAATAGTGCGGCTTCAATGGAAATACTCCCGTGAGGGAGAGCTGCAAGAACAAGGATGTAACCTTCTGCTGTGGGACCAGTGTGTCATTTTAGTTCTGCCTTAATGCATTCTCATATCAAGAGTCAGGGGAGACAAAATGAGAAAGAAAGAGGTTTAAATGCAGGAAAATTCTAGGTCATTCACAAGTTCATCGCCAGCTTTATTTCTGCTGGGTCTAACTCTGTACAACAACATGCCCGGCTGGCTACCTGATTTCACTACAGCCAAGTCAAACACTTAACCCAGGCTTTTGGTGACTATCTGAGTTCTCAGTCTAAATTACTGTCCGGTAGTTGAATGAATTATGAAACTACTGCACTTTAACTTACAGAAATTGTATTTGACTTTGGTTTGTACCAAATTTTCACTGTTGCCACAAATGTCAGATCTTGACTTGTAAGTGTCTGTAATAGCAATTTAAAGAAATACTAGGGCTTTAAAAGCGACTTCTGCTTTTAGGAAGGAGCAGTCTCTGCAGCATCTCAAAGTTTTAAGGAGCCGTGAAAGAGGCAGTCTGATCACATGCAAATATAGCATATTTTTCAGTAGTTTTACAGTTTAATTTTACAACCAAATGCTTCCCTAGTTACTATATTGAACATGGAAACTTAAACAGTTCAGGTATGTATGGTGATGGGAGTTCCAGGAGATCCCAGTGAGCATCAATATCATTATTCTGTGTAACAATCTTAGGATAAAAATAGAATTTTTTAGGTTTACATCTTTTGAAATTATCATTTTCTCTTTAATCTTAAAGAGATTAAAACGAAACATAAACCAGAAGGCCAGGAGATTTGTCACTATGGAAAAAACCCAACAGCATTGCAAAGGACAGAAATACGTAAGGTTCATATATGAACTATACAAGGATAATAAGAATAAATGAAATATACCAAAAAATGCTGATTTAACCTGTAAAGGATACCACTCCATTCAAACAGCAGAGTAGAAATGGATTTTCCTTCCATTTACTTTCACAGTCTCTCTTAAGAGAGACAGAAACCAAATAATGCTTGGCTCAGATTGTAATACACTCTTGACTATTAGAATAGGTTTGTTACTAGAACAAATGTGTATATCACTGTTTAAATATTTAAGTAATTTAATTTAATGGCATAAACATTAGCCTTAGTGTCATTGGATACATACTGGAAGTGAAAGAAGAGCAAACTGAAAATCACACTGGTGTGTGAAGGATGGTCCAGAGAAGGCAGGAGCAATGCATTTTACAACATTCTTTTTTTTTCTTTTCCAGAATTAAAACATTTAGTGGCCTTACCACATCCTCAAAACTGCCAATTGCACTCCCCTAGATGTCACAGGCTGCTACTGGGTAATGGACCAAGATCTTTACCATGCGCCTACTGTGAAACCAAGTGCAAACCTGGCTGCTGAGGTTTGCATGTCATCAAGCCTTTAACAGTTAGAGTAGTTTATGGCCCATCTAAGCTATCAAAAATGTCTGGGAAGATGAACTATCCATCAACAGAGAAACACAAAAGTAGACATGTTTCAAATTTCATGAGATACAGAGGACCATAATGCAGAAAGTGCTGCTTACAGAAGGTATTTGGCAGAAGTATGTGACAAATGCACAAGTCTGCATGTGTCAGTTATCACAAACAGTTAAACTTCTCAAGCATTTTGAAATAAAACTGCAGGCTGAAGCGGTAATTAGAAAATGATGCAGCACGTCAAGGGAAGAAGTGACAAAAGCACCATGCAAGCTGTCCCCATTCTGCCTGTGTGAGGATAAGTACGCTCTTTCATTTAACTTTTAAATCTAAGTGTCACTATTTCTGGGAAAAAAGTGAAAAGTAAGGCAAGAAGTATTTCTCAGTGCAAGCTCAAAGAGCAACGTGTTCACCACACTGTCCTTCTCTAACAGATCCTTCTAGGTCTCTGATCCAAAAAATATGATTCACACATACCTATGCTCCTTGTGTTCCTCTCTCTCAGAGTCTATTTTTAAGCTCTCATCTATGCTAAAACAACAGACAGCCTGAATTCAGCCTGTTTGACACAGTATATGAAGGACGAGTTTTTCTAGCTTGCTACACATATGCCTACTGAAATCAGGCTTCAAATGCAATGTAACTTATTTCAGAGAGCCTGATCTTTACTACAAATATTAATATTTGTTTAATATGTAGACATTCAGCGCACTAAACATGAGTCTAAATTTTATTTAGGGAACACGTTTAAACAATCCCCATTCTTTCAGGAAAAGACAAGGGAGAAAAACCTCTGTTGCGCACTCAGTTACTCCAGTCCAGGAACTACATTTACCTCTTCTGGACCAGGCCTTTGAGTTCCAGCCTTATTCTGAGCAATATCATGATATTGAAGTCTCTACTAAATTTTCCTTCTGGGAAAATATGTCTGAAAACTCCCAGCTCCTGGAGCCATGACTGTAAAAATATACTGAAATTTTCTATGGTCCTATATGGATGGTACAGGTAGGTTTCCTTGTCGTGGAAACCAGGCTGTAGGGTCAGGGGTTATGGAGCTGTTACACACCTGTATGGCATCCCAGGACAGAGTTGGGACACGGGACAACTGGCTGAGCTGGAACCAAGACACAGTCACAAATATGCTGTACAAGGTGTGACTCCAGAGATCATTATACACATCTTCAGCACCCTTGTCAGCTCTGAAACCAGACATCCATCATGCTTGGAAGTGAGCTCCAGTGTAGCTAAATTATTAATAATTTCTGCAATTAAATCTGCCTTGAAAAGGGAAATCTCATAGTAAGCAATGGGGGAACTACTGAAGAAGTATCACAGCAGCACCTGGTTGTGAAAAGGTCCATTCCTCACCTCTTCCCAACTCCAGCTATAAGGAAAGCCCTCCTGAATCTTTAAAAAAAAATTAATGCCACAGATCTAGTTGTATCTGTTTTCCACAAAAATGTTTATCAAAACTCATAATTGCATAAACCATACTTGTAAACACTCTCTCTCCACTCTGTTTTCTGTTGATATTACTCTTTTTTTTAATGCTTTTATGTTGTTAATTCACACAATTCATTTTTCATGTTTTACCTTTTTTTTCTGAAAGCTTGGATAATTGTCTATTCAAGGGGTGAGGAAAAATTTCTAGGTCATTTAATTATTCTTCTCATCAGCGACAGAGTTTAAATCATGGTTAAGTGATGTAGTTAGGTAAGTGGCTACAACTTCAAACACTTCCTCCTGGTGTCATACCCACTAACTAGTGTCACTACAGCAAACAGCAGTTAATTTCATGCTACTGATATTTGGCAACACTATTTGTTCTGTAAATACATGTCACAGAAGCTTTCCTCAATTTTATAACAAGCAGGAAGATTTCTGTTGTTTTTCCTCTTGGTTTCTTATAGCATCACCATTTTAGGCTAGATGGTGTATAAAAGACCTTGCAACCTGCAGAAACTGAATAACCCTCCACTGACATTTACAGAAAATGTTAAATTACTGGGACTTTGTACACTGCAACAACCCTCAATTACTGATTTGTAGGAAAGCACACGGTACAGAAAAATATGTATTGGAACTGCCTGAGGCCCTATGAATACATAAGAATGCAAGAACATTTTGTTGTTCAGCATCTGAGGCAGAAACATCTTTTAAAGGTCATGCAGTCTTTTTTTTCTTTCTCACTCCTTAAAGATTCTTTTCTTCTAGTTACATTTTCTTATTTTGTAGATTCCATATACTAAAGACAGGATATAAACAAATAAAAGATTATATAAACAACGAAAAAAGAAACAAAACATTGGAGATATGCAATGCCTCAATTAGTCATAGATTCTTTCTCTGTTTCATATACTGTGCCAGAATTTTTTTCTTATTTCTACCCAGAGAAGTCAATAGTTTTTAAAACATGAGGATGCCCACTGTTGAATAGACAATCAACCTCTTCCTTTACTATGAAAGACATTTTTATAATTTTACAGTTCCCAGGTACTGTTGATTAGTATCCAGCCAAACTTCACCACTACAAGGAGGAAGAAAAAAACCCAACAACCTGTAGAAATTCTAAGCTCTACTATGGAGGAAAATAAAATCCATACAACCTTCACTGCTGGACAACAAGAGTTGTAGAGTAAAGCTATAGAGTAAAGAACTTTCAAAGGCTGTTTATTCTATCAGATTTGGTACTGTCTGCCACTTAAACTAACCATTTACCATGAAATAACATATTTCCATCTGGTCATTACTTGAAATACAGCAGAAGTATGTGTTTGTTCATTTGGGAGCGAATATATGTTCAAGGCAGCAGGAGCTAGATCCACAGAATTACTGAAGTGCAAAGACCTAAACCGAAAAATTAAATTGTCAAATCCATGCTTATTTAACATCTTATCTTTGGGAATACCTGATCTCAAGTGTGAATAGAGTATCCCTCTTCTACGGGCAAGAGAAAGCACCCGCTGTGCCTCAAGGTCAATGTGCTCATCCCCGTGAGGCAGGAGGTGTAGTTTTGGTCTTGTCATGATGGAAGGGGCTCACATCTGAGCTTCTAAGCAGTGGGAGGCCCCACCACTTTGCATGTTGGGAAACCATGAGCATAGAAGGGAAAGGTCTTGTCTGGTAAACTGGGAGCAGAAAACAGAGCTTGCGAAACGCATGTCAATGCATCAAGGTCTGTCTGCTCTGCTGGGCTGGGCTATGTCCTACACATTTCCCACGGCTTAGTTAAGCAGATGAATGTTCAGACTTTCATGACAGCTTATTTAGGCACCTAATTTCCTGTATGTATAGCACAAGTGGGTTTTCATTAAGCACCTCTAGAGTGAATTCTGTCAAGAGTAAAGGTCTTTCAAGGTATTACACTGCTTAATTGCTGTAACAGTAATTTATATGTATGACAGCTAAGATTTAAAACCAAATTTGAGCCCAGGCTCTTTTGCTTACTGTACTGTCAAATAAGCAGATTTGGAGTGCCAATGGGATGTTGGGTGCAGATGAGAGCAGGATTTTGTGTTCTGTAATGTAATTGATGCCTATAGCTGTATGTGCACTGTCCATATAGGTTCATACAGAGCTACAAACTCTTCTCTTCAAAGAAATGCAGCAACAAAAGTAAAACTTAAATAAATAGGATTAAGAAAAATAAATAAGATACCAAGGACACAAGCAAAAGAAGATACAGGATTTCCAGCATGTCCAGGGAAGAAGGAATAGTGGAAAGAAAGTGACAGTTTCCATCTCCAAACACAATGCTTGTTTTGGCCATGCCTAATGCCGATGTGAAAATCAAATACTACTCCTCTCTTTGTGACGCAGTTATGTTTCTTCTTTTTTGTGTGCCTTGATCAAGAAAGTAAAGGTTTATAGTGTTTTTGTTTAGATTTTTATCCTTAGTTTCAAATTTTAGCACTCCAAAATGAACATGAACACTTTCCTTAGAGCTGTGATTTCAAGCTACAGAAGCCACAAGAGCATGCTGAGCTATGAGTCTATGTTTAATTTACATCCCAAAGGTTTTGTTCACAAGCAGAGTGCTTAAGTATTATGCTGTTTTAATAGAAAGTTTACATTTAGCCACCAGAGAACGGGTTTGCCAAGTCCAGGCCAGTCAGCCTTATTTAAACTGCTGCCATATGACAGAAATGTATATGGGTTTTTTTCATAACCATAGCTTAGACAGGCTTAACTAGTGTACCCTTGTGTAACAGAGTTGAATCTCTAAATCATGAATACTACTCTGTCTTAAATGATCATTGAAGGATGCTTTGCCTGATGCTAACTTGCTGTGTAGCCAACATTAATATTCTTTCATTGTTCCCATTGTGCCTGTAGAATGGGAAATATTTAAACTGTAGGTTATCCCTGCTGGTGGGATGTTTTGCTTAGGGCGGTAATCATTCAGTCACTCAAAATCACACACGTCAGTTCTGTGTAAGAGAGAGAACTACTGACCTTCCCATTTAGAGGGAGAGTATTGGTTCAGTGCTGTTTCATGCCTATCAGTAGCAACCTTCCTTGTTTGAATTAGATGGATATTGGAAGTGTCCTACCTTTGACTTTAAATCAGTGGCACAGACATCTGTTAGATTAGCTTGTTTGGCTTCTTCCCAAATGAGAACTGCAGGGGTGGAAAACAACATGAGTTGAGATTATTTGCCTCAGAGAATCGTTGTTTTCAATTTTTCTCTCTGTCAGTTCCAAGCTGTGTTTTATGTACAGTACAGTCTTCTCCAATCCTTTGATATACTACTGTTTGCACTGCTCTGAAACTGTGTTTAAAGACTCTGCTTAAGAGGTTAGCAAGAAGCAGACAGCTAAGATATTTGGGAGTTTTGCTAAAGGAGCTACTGTGCACTCTAGGGTTTCAAAGTAGAAGAGTGTGGTCACTACCAGTAATTATTTTTGCAGATGACAGATGCAAACTTGATAGATATTTAATAGATACAATTAGTTTTCCCACTAACAAACAGACAAATGATGCTTTTTGTTGATCTGACTTGGGTTTGGTTTTGGTTTATCCTTATATTTCTTACCTGCAGTTTGCTTAGTAGGAATGAATGTGATTTTATTTTTTTTTTTTTTTTTTTTAAATGCATTTGATGCCATTTTTTACCATTTAAAACTCTAGCAATTCTAACACATTTATAAGGGCAGAAGATATGTTTTATGCTTCAAGCACATATGTTCACTGGTAAGCTTGAATGTGGCATTTTACAGATCTCTCAAAAATCTAGTTCTTCTTTAAAAGTATTTCCTGGTGTGGAAGAGCTTCTTTCTCCTATGTGGTTCTCATCTTTACTTAGAAGGGACTGCTCTGAGCAGTGCAGGCTGCTGGGGGCAATCTGTGCTGCTTAGCATAGTCCCTGTACTAGCATTTTTAGGAGAAAAGTGGAAAATCTGCCTGCTGGCCAGAGGCTCCTCTAGCCTGGGAGAATGGTAGAGGTCAATTTTTATTTTCTGATATGTAAGGACATGGTCCTAGACCTTTGTTCATTTTGGCCTTTGTGAATATGCTACAAAACTTTAGACATTTTAATCTTGCTTTATGCAGCTAAACTTTCACTGTGTAGACTTCTAAGGGTGTTATCTGGAGGACTGATTATCTCTAACATTCCTGCAACAATTTGCCACAGTGAAACTGGCATAGATGTTAATGCTGAAGGCAAGCACTGCAGGATGTGTGGATAGAGCTTTTTCTTTTTCCCCTGCTTTATTGCTGTTGCAGTACATTGACTAACAATTTGGGGCCAAATCAACTTTTAAATGTTGTCTATGACATTCATGTAAAGGCAGACATCACTCCAAGTTCTCAACTTCTCTACTTTCTAAATAGACTCCTCAGTACAGTCTCAGGTTAGCTGACTTCAGCTGGTTAAACATTTCCAGACACAATCTGGAGGCTTATGAAGCTTGCACTTTTATCAGCAGTGCTCTCCCATACAGGTCTTCTATATTTAGCTCCGTTTCTTAGCCTTCTGTGATGTGAATATCAATCAAATCTTACTCTAACAGATCTCCTTTCATATAATATTGCAAACTATTGATTCAGTTGTGTTAGAAGATCCTTAGAAGATCCACTATTTTCATTCTTTTTATTTAAAAAAAAAAACAAAATCAAAAAACGACCCTGCAGGGTTTTGCAGTTCATGTGAATGTTTCCACATCCAGTGGCTGGAGGTCTTGAACTGCTTAAGTTTTAAGCCGAATCTAGGAAAGGTTGGAATCCCACATTGGGGTAATTTCCTCTGCTGGGGAATTTCAAACCAACTCTTTCAGCCCCAGTCCTGCTAGAGACAACTGTGCCTTTGCCTGAGCTGATTCACGGCCAGCCAGCCTATCGAAGATGAAAAAAACTTTCACATTCAACCCCTGCAGAAGACATCTGCATTAGGGAAGGCTTCTGTTAGATGTTTTTGTGGTGATACTGAGTGCACTTGCCTTTACTGAAGACTGTCAGTAAAGCCCTTAGCTGGGAGCGTGAGGACTAACGTTTCTCTTCATAATCATATCTACAGAAAGAATCTTATCTCTTTGTAGGAAAAAACTTTCCTTCACGAAGCCCTTTTCTCCAGAAGTTTTTATTAATTTCAGCAGCTTCACCAATCATAGTAAGGCAGTCATAGATAGACTGGACAGGAATTGACCTGCTGCTCACTTAATCTGTTCCTTCCCTGAGCTTAAGAACATGGTTTCCTTTTTACATTCCTACATTTGCTATCATTTATTCCACAAAATATGAGTGAGGCAAGTGGAAGTCTTCACAACTTTTCTGCTCTGACTGCATGAGTCTTGTAAGATCTATGGTAATACCAATGCATGCACAGTTAGGAAAAGTATGTCAATATTAGATATGGTTTTGTGGTTATGGAGGATATTATTTCTCACAAAAAAATGAGCAGAGGATAATTCACAAATAACATTTCAAAAAGGAAATTATAATAGGCCTAATATAAACACTATGTTCCTAAACTGCCGCTTTTAGGAATGAATGAATGAATGACAAATAAATAAATATATAAAATACTTCCAGACATCCCTTCCAACCTCAGCCATTGATTCGTTTTTTAAGTGCAAGTTCAAAGTCTTAACACTACTGTTATTCTTTCTGTTTGGTTTTTTTTTGAGATCCACTTCAGATAACTAGCCTGAAAATAAAGAGTTTCTAAGAGTAAAATAACAGGTGAACCATCAATTCTTTATTTTAGCAAGATAAACTCTGCAGCAAAAACATTGTTTTCTGTTTCAGCACCGAGGTCATGGAAGAAGTCATTTCGCCTTGTAATTTCCATGGCTCAGGAATTAGGAAAGCCAGAAAGTCTGAAATTGAAGTTATGTAATGCAATGAAAAAATATGATTATGTTCTGCTCACACTATGATCTTTGAAAAATACCCATTATGGGAGCTAAATATCAATTCAGAAGGGCTTTTAATAGTGGAAATAAATGTACATGACCAGATTTTTCAAAAGTGCACAAACATTATCAGAATTCTGAAAGAAGCCTGTCTTGCAGAGAGAGGATTTCAGCAAGAAACTGTCCTTCTGTAGTTCTCACGCTTGCCAAGACAATTTGGAACGACATAAGTTTCTTAACTGCCAAGAATAAATTTAGAAAGAATGATGCCTCGAATATTCAAAAGTGTTTGCATAAATGACTTTATTTTTCGGAAGTTTTGACACCACCACTTTGAGAGACCCTAAAATTTGCTCTGTGGGACCAGTTCAAAGACAATGATAAGAGTGGAAATATTTCATTGTAAGCTCAAGGCATTTGTACACTTAAAGTGTTAGATCAACATTTTTTCTTAGAGTAGAAGCTCAAATATTTTGAGATGAGTAAGTAAACTTGTTTTCCTCAGATTAATACCTTTTCAGCTGCTTTAAAAAAACCACCAAACTAAACCAAATTAATTTTGATTATTTTAGTATGTAATTATGGCAGGAAAAAGTAGAATTACCTTAATTTTATCAAAACGTCATCAAAATGTTTTTACCGTTGCCTTCAGTTAGTCCACAAGAAGGTCTAAGACAAACATTAGAAGTACAGAAGTCCAAATACATTTTTGGTTTTTCAGCTGAGAAAGTTTGAACCTTAAACCTGATTACAACTCCCTCATTGCTACACTAAATCACAGTCTGCCTTCTGCATCCCCATTTTGGATGAGTTTTAAAATACTAATATTACTGCTGACAAGTTGGCCTGGCTGTGTGGTGTTGTTCCATATCTTTTTCTATCCTGATTCTTTGTAGAGTTGTAATGTAGATAAACAGCCTTGACAGAAGAATCCTAGCACTAATTTTTTATTCTTATATAAATCTCGTTGACATGTATTTTAAGTTTTTTTTCACAGACAGGCCTTACCTTTCTAAGAGTTGTGTACTAAAGTGTAGTGTCTCTACCATTAGTAACAGGTATCCATTTGCCTATCATCCAGTTGCTTCTGAGTCTCAAAATGGAGTAATGAAAATTGCTTACTTTCTTCTGTACTGTTGCAGCTTTTCTTACTGTTAATTTTTTTTAAACATTCTGCACCAGCTTGGATTTTCCCTGTTGCAGCACTGTGCAGTTGTAGAGCAATATCTAAATCATTTACAACTTGTTTGTTTATTTGTTTCTTCTCATTTCTATATTCAGCTTCACAAAATATTTTTGACATTCTTTCTGTGTTTAACGATCCAGTATGCATGTAATTCCTCGAACAGTATATAAAATACAGAATATATGTCAACAAGTCATTTATGACTCCCCATGTAAAATTACTTGTTATCACCAGCTCCGTGACTGTGCTGCCTCCTACAGTATACCAAAAACTTTTCCCTCCTTTGAGAGTTGATTTATTTGAAAACAGAAATGGGGACTTGAATATAAAAATATTTTTTACTGCCATGTCCACTAGGTGCAAGAAATTGCAATCTGTGGAAAAGTAAATCCTATCTACTCTTACTAATCTAATCTAATCTTTTTTTAAATATAATAATTGCATATTTTATCACTAAAGGACTTTGATGCATGTATTTGCTGTCCTTCGCAAGTAATTTTGATTAGAGAGTACCAGGGAATATACTTGTCCTCAAAAGACAATATCACAGTTATGTCTCTGATCCCTCAACCAATTTTTGTTCAGATGACTGTCCTGGTCTCAGCTGGGATAGAGTTAATATTTTTTTTCTAGTGGTTGCTGTGTTTCAGATTTGGTATGAAAGGAATATCAATAATGCCTATTGGTTTAGTTGTTTCCAGGTGATGTTTATATTTTTCAAGGACTTTTTTCAGCTTCCCATAAAGGCGGATAAGGAACATAGACAGAATGATGGAATGGCCAATGGAATATTCCATACCATAGACGTCATGCTTAGTATACAAATGGAGTTGGCCAGGGGGAGGGGAGTACTCATGATCACTGCTCGGGACAGTGCCAATTCATTGGGTGGTAGAGTGACTTCTGTCATTATTATTATTGTTATTATAATGTATTGTTTTTATTTTCCTTCTCTGTTATTGTTCTATTACACTATCTCAGCCCACCAGTTTTTTTCTTTCTCTTTCCCGTCCTTTTCTCTCTCTTCTCCCTGTCCTTCTAGGGGAAGGAGAAGAACTGTGTGAGTGGCTGCATGATCCTAGCTGCTTGCTGGCATAAACCCATGACAGTGACAATGTAATTATTTTGTTTCAGAATAATTAGGATTACATTAAAATATCAAGTGATGAATTGATCATACTTCTGTCCTGACTTAGATGTTTGAATTCATGAATGAAAAAAACAATTAAATTATTCTAGTCATTCCTGACATTACTTTTATCTGCAAAATAGTTTTCTTCAACAAGGAACATAATGTAGGTATTGTAAATAAATTTGATAATTGAAGAACATCAAACATTTGAAATACAACTTAAATATAAGTATTTTGCTTCAATGTCTTTTAAATAAATCAAGATTATTTTTGCCTCAAATTAAAATCCCACAATTTATTTTGGCATCATATTCTGAACACGCAACCATAAGAACCCCAACAATTCTTTGCTTTCCATTGTTTGCAGGAACTGTTGCTCAAGTTAGAATATATACTCATTAACAATGCAAGAGAGGCAGCTATAATAAGCCTATTTATTTTACTTGTCAGGGTTAGGGGTTTTTTTGACCTGTTTTCTACAAATTACTGAAGGCTAGCCCAAAATTCAAAATGTTTTCACTTGATGCAGTTGGGATCAGTTTTACTTAATCATTTTGGTCATTAAAATACACTAAATTATTTCTTCGACAAACAGTTGACTTCATGCCTAAACTATTTAAGGATTCTGAGGACAGTTTTGGAATGTGACTTGTGTATATTAGCCATGTTAAGAAAGTTCTACAAATTAAATAAATTGATTAATTTACCGAACTTTTCAGAGGGTCATAGAAAATTGTACATGTTAGATCACACTCTCTTTTTTTTGCTTATGCTTACGTAAGTCTTCCCCTGGAGAATATTTGTCATGAGAACTGTCATTTAAATTGCTTTTCCACTGAATAAGCAGACAACGCAGAAGTCTAGATTCCCATCCACTTCATAAGAAATTGGATATGGCAGTATAAGTAAGTCTATGGGGAGAACACTATAGGGGCATTGCTCCAACTCACAGAGCCAAATTCAGCTCTGTGGCGTGACTGCATCACTAAAAAATTATTTCTTCATTGGCAGTTGTAAGTGATTGGGGCAAGGCTGACCAAAGACCGGGGTTTCCTGTATGTAAATACCCAGGAGAATATAGTTCCTTGGTCAAGGCACATTATCAGGCTGCAACATCTGGTAATTACTTTACTCAGCGAACACTACCATCAGTTCAAAGTGGATTCCTTAAATACAAGCTAGGGTGTTCCCCCTTAAGTAGTTTCTTATCCATCTCAGTGCCAGGTGTTAATTCCCAGCTTATCAAGCTATGGTTTATTTTGTAGGCTGTAAACAGCTCCCCAGGAGGAATCACAGTGTGTAAGTGAGGCATCACAGTAACCGTTTTCCTGCTACTCCAACTATTTTGTTTAGCTTTTGTAAGTGTACAGCATGTTTTCTTCCAGAAATTATACTCTCATCTCTTCAAAAGAACATTAAAGGCAATATTCATGTCAAGCCAGCAGTGCCAGCTGTTTAATTTGCCACAAAAACCTATGAAATTCTTCAGTGAGTATATATCATCATTAAAGTTGCAAGAGACAGATAACAAGGAGAAGCAATTTAAAAAAAATTGTGAAAGGAAAGCTACTTTTCTGGGAAATATATGAATCCCGTACACTATCACATTGCTCTGAACAATGATAATTTAGATTTAAAAACAGATCTGTTAAGCAATCAATGACACTAATCTTTAGAGCTTTTCAGGAAAAAAAAAAAAAAGGCAAAAAAGAAAATAAAAAAAAGCAAGTTTTTACCAGTCTGCTGTCACATGCATCTGTAAGTTAATCAAAGTCTGGAACGACAGAAGGAGATGTCATGATTCAGCAGTTAGTGTCACAGACCGATTTTGTGGTCAGGACACTACTGAATATAGTCATAGCTGTAGATAATGCCAAGGTAAAGAACATTCAATAATTCCATTGCTCATATCCCTGTAGAAATTAAAACACAAAGCACCTTATCCCCATCACAGTGGAAACAGAAAATAAGGATGCAATGTTCCTTGATAATTACACTTATCTGTTACCATAAGTATACCATATGAATTGAAATCGGAAATGGAAATGTATGTTATAAAACAGTCACTGAGATGATGCCTCCACTATATCGGAAGATAGACTAACATATATGGCACATATGGGTTTTTAGTACTTTGCGTACTATGTGGAACTGCCAAGTAAGGCTTTAAATATGCAAATTTTAAGGTAAAATCTTGGAAACATAAAATATTGCATGCAGAAACAAGAAGATACAAATTACCAACATTTTGTGAAGATAAGAAATTTCCTTTGTTGTATGCTTAATTGGTTCAATAAGGCACAATGTATGTCTTCAGGTGTTCCTTCGCAGAAACATTCTCCATATTTTTTTAGTTTAAACATAGGCTCAAGAAGAATAAAATAAAGCAACTCCTTCTTACAGAAAACCCTGGGTATTTTTTTATAAAGCTGTGGCTGGGGAAAGCATTCAATGATTCATTGAAATGAAAACTTAAGTTATGTTTGCCAATCTAGCGTAGTCAAAAAAGACCTTCTAAATAACTAAGGGTTAAAAATGGTTATAATCTTGTTTCTTTTACTCCCTAAGCAGAACAACCATAAAAACCACCTGCAGTACCTTGTTGGGTGTCCTCCTCAATATTTCTTATAGCCATTAAAAACCTATGAACTAAGCAACTGCATAATAACTATTATTAAAAAAAGCAGTTTCTATAATCAGGTAAAGATTTTTTTTTTTTTGCTTTAGCTCTTGACACAATTTTTTAAACTTTCACATGGTTTAACCCCAGACTGCAACTAGGGCCACTGAGTCATTCACTCAGTTACCCCACGGTGGGATGGGGGAGAGAATCAGAAAAGTAAAAGTGAGAGAACACGTGGGTTGAGATACTGTTTAATAAGTAAAGAAAAACTTGCAAACAGTAAATAAGTATATTTATAATTTTATATATGCAAAAAGTAAAACAAAAAGCACACAAGCAAAGCAAATCAAGGAATTCATTCACTTCTTCCCATTGACAGGCAGGTGTTCAACCACCCCCAGGAAAGCAGGGCTCCATCACACCTAACAGTTACTTGGGAAGACAAACACCAGAACTCCAGACATCCCTCCCATCCTTCTTCCTCCCCCAGCTGAGCGTGACACCACATGGTGTGGGACATCCCTTTGGTCAGCTGGGGTCAACTCTCCTGGCTGTGTCTCCTCCCAACTTTTTGTGCATTCCCAGACTACTGGGAGTAGGCTCTGAGGAGCAGAAAAGGCCTTGAGTGGTTAGCAGTAACCCAAAACATCAGTGTTTTACCAACGCTATTTTCATCCCAAAACCAGAACTTCAATATCCCAGCTGCTAGTGAGAAAGTAAACTCTATCCCAACTGAAACCATGACAAACCTTAAGAACAGTACTATTTATGTTTTTTCCCCATTTCATTCTATACTGGGTTGTGAAAAATATATGTAGATATATGTGAAAGGACTGTCCTGTTAGTTTATAATTTTTTAATTTTTAATTGCATATTATCTCACATACAGCATGACATTTAAAGGGATACTTATATTACTTATTTACTGAGCAGGTTGTCTAACATTAGAAATATGGCTGCTTTTACTGTACTTACATATTATGGCTCTTGCACAGCAAGTCTTGTACAGCCTATGTTTCATGGATTGCTCTCTTTAAACTCCTTTAAGAAAAAAAAATAAATCTCATCAGTCCAAACCACAGCAAATGTTAGAATGTTTCTTCTCAGAAACTTTAAGCTTCTTCCCCTACCAACATTTCATATCCTGTATGAAGTTCCTTAAAAATTTGCTTATAAACTCTGTTTTTCAGGACAATATATTCTAAGTCACATATTTTTTTTTGGCAAGGTCTTCTTTCTAAAATGGCTTGAAGACAACTGGAATTAGCTAAAACTCCTACTGGAATAGTTGAATATACACAAAAAACAAATAACCAAACCCACACAAATAATGTTTGAAAGTTTTAGCAAGTGCTTTATAGTAACTTGATCTTTCATTCAGTATAAGATTAAATGACTACTAGATATCTGAGTATAGGCATTATCTGCTAGATATAGAGGTATACTTATACAGAGTTATGAGGGCTGGTTTTTTGTTTGTTTTGGGTTTGGTTTTTGTTTTCTGTTTTTGGCGTGTTTTTTTTTTAAATTATATACAGTGGTATAAGCTCCATTTCTTGTTTATTTCTTCCTATGCAATCCCCAAACTTCAAGTCTTAAATCCAAGTTTGTTTGGCATTTGCCTTTTTTCACAAAATGTTCCACATACCTTAATGTATATTGTCCCAAGAAATGAAGTTGTTGTGCTCCAAAAGCTTTTGAACAGCCCCAGGGGACTGCATGAAAACACCAATAGTGACCATGGACTAAAGATAATCTTCCCATTCTCTCATCACCAGACTACCTGAGGTATCTGGGGAGTTTGGCTTTTTGTTTTGTTTTGTTTTCCCAAAGCCAGACTATTTGTTAGTGTTTTTGAATTTTCCCATACTTACATTTTTGTTAATTATCTTCTCCTTTTTCAGCAAAATCCCTCTTATGATGTCCAAATGAATTCCCAGAAATTCTTTCTAGTCATCTTTCTTCATTAAGTTTTAAAAAAGAAACACACTTCCTTTAACAAAGACACAAGTTTTACTGCAAGTCTTCATGGATAAACCCAAATTGTATGAAGTTTGTTGTGGAAGAAGAAAATTTATTGAGATAATTTCCTATTTATTATCTGTCTAATTCACCTGGCACACCTTCTTGGAGTCCATCATATTTTCAATGTTGGAGTCAGTGACACTGTGCAGAATATGTTTCCTGGCTGATTCAGTCTATCAGCCAATAATTATTAGACCTCATACCTGTTCTCCTGCATGAAATATTAATTCTGCAGCTCCTTTGGATATTCTCAGCCACATTTTTGATACTGGAAATGATTCAAAGAAATTACAAAGCTGCCTTGCAGTGATTCTGACGGTTACTGGAGTCTGAAAACCAACCTTTTGTTGCCCTGTCTCCACTGCTTGTGCCACCAGTGATGGAAATAGTAGTGTCATCCTAACTATTGCTTGATATGGAAGAATACAGCATAGGAATTTCACATTTGTGACAAAATTAGCTTATCCTGAGCATCACTTCCATTAGTTTCAGCATAAAATCCACCATTTGCAACTGTTGTGTTTTTCTACCTTTATAAAGATGACAAGCATGGTTTTGCTAGGAGATTAAGAGACAGAGAACAGGCTTCCTGGACAGACAAAACTAAAGCAAATACCCCTATCTTAGTTATCAGGTAAGAGACTACGATATTCATGAGTACACAAAGAACAAATATATATATTTTTATATGATCATACATGAGTGTGTGTGTACATATACATATATATATATATATATATACTGATCTTTAGTATTTCCTTGAGGAAAACAATTTCTTTAAGGAGACAGCTTACTTCCATCTGTCGTAGAAACTTCTTTTCTGTGGCCTACCTTCAAAGTAGAAAGATGGTGATAGATTTCCTTTTGTGCTCAAAGTTCAGATATAGAAAGTATCAAAATGCGGTAGCTTTGTCTAAGCTGAACTTCTCTAATCAGAAGAAAGAATGCTTGTATTGTTATAGATTTTACATCACAAAAGGTAATGGGATTCTTGCTCTGATAGATATATTTAATTGGGGAGCAAAAATGACCCTTTTGCTTACCTAGTTCTTGTTTGCTCTCTGCTTCTCTCTCTTCTCTCCCTTCCACCAAAATATTTCTGCAGTGCTTTCAATAATCTGAAAATAGACCAAAATCAAAAGTTGTCAGTTTGTCATTCCTCATGTTTTGAATATGGAGAGGTGTTGAAATACTATCATGAACCTATTATGACAGTATTTGGTCAATACAAAATGCATCACTGTGAGATGAGAGGATCCAGTTAGTGTAATCATTATCGTGATGCTGGCTGAATGTGCTCCTGACAGTAAGAATATCAAGAAAACACTAAATCCCCTCAGGAATGTTGGTATCTCGCCCATATCTGTAACTTTGCCCAGTCTCTGTCTGCCCCAAAAATATCTTTTTTAACTAACCAGGACAAAAGTAATCCTTCAGCACTTTGCTGTTTCCTGCCTGGTAACCCACATATAGGCTTTTATATTTCTTCGAGTATGAGAGAAAATAAAAATTAGATTAATAATGGGAAGATTTGCAAGGACATCACTACACACTTTATTTTTTTAATTTTTTAATTTTCTACCATTCATGTAAGAATATATAATGAATGCTTTGCAAATATTTCATTAGTAAGGAAAAAAGTGAATACATATTACTGGTGATACCATGCCAAATATTTTTGTTTATTGTGCTCATGGAGAAAAGTAATCACAAAAAATTATGGGTTTTCTTAAAATCTGCAGGCATGATTTTCCAATCATTTGTGTTTTCACTGCCATATCCATTTATTTCCGATACATTTTATCAAAAATGAGATTGCAGTGGGAATTCTCGTGTGACTGATGCATGTTTAAGATGTACCCAAAGGCCAAGTGCAGCTTGGAAAGGCCAGTCCCAAATCCCTTGTCCTGCAGGCATTTTACCCAAGCAATTAGAACTAAATCTAGCCAGGGATGTCAAAGACAATAAGAAAAACTTCTATAGATATGTCAGGGATAAAGGCAAGACTAGGGAAGTTGTGGGTCCTCTCTGGAAGGAAACGGGAGACCTGGCCATCCAGGATATGGATAAGGCTGAGCTACTGAACTACTTTTTTGCCTCAGTCTTCACTGGCAAGGGCTCTAACTGCACTGCCCGAGTCACAGAAGGCAAAAACAGGGGCTCTGAGAATGAAGAACTGCCCACAGTATGATCAGGTTCGAGACCATCTAAGGAACCTGAAGGTGCGTAAGTCCATGGGACCTGATGAAATCTGTCCATGGGACCTGATGAAATCCATCCACAGGTCCTGAGGGAGCTGGCGGACGAAGTTGCTAAGTCCCTTTCCATCATATTTGAGAAATCGTGGCAATCTGATGAAGTTCCCACTGACTGGAAAAAGGGGAATATAACCCCGATATTCAAAAAAGGAAAAAAAGA
>KZ506929.1:13607-35920 GCA_002844005.1 Limosa lapponica baueri | reverse complement strand
TTCCACCCATTCTTTCAGACTACCTCAATTTCAGTCATGCTCAAGCCAGAGCTCTTCCACCTACTACAAAGCCCAAATCCTTGCTTATGTACTCACTAGTAGGCAGGCAGATGAGCCCAAATTAAATCCTGGCTGTTGCAGGCAGCAGGAACACTGTCCTACCCTGGCGCAGTGACGCCCCTGACCACTCTGCTCGACCTGTCCCTCCCCTTCCCCGGCTAGCTCCTGGGCATGGCTCACATGGGATGGCATACCTGTGTCCCTGCTAGGTCCTGGGGAGAATTAACCCTATCCCCGCCAGACCCAGGACAGTATGGTATTCTTCCTGTTAGAGCGTTGCCACTAGAAGAGCTAGGAGGAGAGAATGAGTACATAAGAGAAATTTACACATTCCCAGTCTTCTGGGAAGAAGCAGAACTGAATTCTCAGGGTTTAATCCAACCGTTGCCTCATGCTAAATTCTGAAGATATCTTAAGAATATTTTTAAGAACTTGATTTCCCATTTCCCCAATCACAAGGCTCATAAAGTCTGGTTCTAACTCCAGGACGTCTTCACTCCAGGCTCTGTTGCTACAAGAGGATGCAGGTCCCTATCTAGGTTCCAGGGCCTGGCTCCTAATTGTAGGATTTGACCTGTAAGTATGAACATAAATGGGAAATGGGAGACAGGGCAAGTCTCCTTATGGCAAATCTTTCAGTTTTCAAGAAGCTTCTCTAATAAATACAATAATATGGCCAACAATATCGTCAGATCTGACCCCATGCTCTCAGTGAAAATGTCTGCTCGCCCTCCTTAATATCATGCCAACAGTGGGTATCTATCATGTTCTGAATGCACTAATTTGAGATCCACAAGCAACTAAATTAGGCTTCCGTGCAGCCACCTCAGTTTTCCAGAGTCATCTACTGAAAGATATTTTATTTTTGGCTACCTGGATTTTTGTCTTAGCTCTCTTCTAGGCAGAGCTATAAAGCATCTCTGTTACCATCGTATTTTTGAAATAAAATCTTGAGATTTTTCGTGTGGGAATTGAGAATTACAGCATCATTTAAGTGAAACTGTCTTCACATATCAGGAGAACTACACAGGAACATTAAAGGTCTCTATTTTGGCGTATCACATAAATGTCAGGTCTGAAAACGATGAGCGTGACTACCCCCAGTCCAAGACCCTTGATCTCTAAGGGCAAGCCCTTAACATTTTACTTTTTTTTCAAACCTTACTCATGCTTTTATGATCTGAAAGACAGAAGCATGAGGTTCATTTGCTTGTTTTACAGCTTTAAGAGTAGGAAAGGGCAAGCATCTTGTGGGTGAATCTTACAGTCACTGGACTGCAAGAGAGCTGCAGGGGAAAGGTCACTGGGGCAAATAGTAGAGGAAGCTGTACAAATGAGTGAGCAATGATGATAGTTTTGGTATGATAGTGATAGTAGCAAGGAAAGAAAAAGAGCATCGCTTTATGCAAAGAAAGCAGAATGCCTTATACACCTTTGGAAACAACAGGCACAATTAAGCTACCACTGAGGAGCAGTGTGTCTGTCTTTGGACCCATAATTATGAGTACACATAAAAAAGAGTTAAATTAACAAAATCTCAAAGAAAGACAGAGAAGTCATGTGTAGCTTCACTGAGGCTGAGGACCACAACACCGGACTTAATTAAGTGGCTGAGACACAGGGTGGACGTTTATCAAGCCCTCAATATGCTTTTAACTTCCTGGGTTTGACACTCCAAGTGTAAATCAGGGATTACTGAGTATTAGAGGCAAATCTACTTGAGCATGGCAACAGAGTTTACAGTTTGATAAATATTCTAGCTGAGTATTCATGGTGAGCAGTGTCTTTTTCAAGTATGTGCACAGCCTGTGAATTGATTATCTTCGCCTAATGTTCTTCTTTAGGGCTTCTACTCAGCTGCAAAGTGGCAAACAGTTGATCAGAATCAAGGATTTCATAACAGATGAAAGCAGATGTCTGGCTGGGAGATCATGTGCATGAAGATGTTAAACAAAATAACTAACAGACATCTACCTATTTTATCACCAAAAAGCATCCAACCCAAGAAGCAGGGAGCAGCCAGCTTGCTGATTTGTACATTTTTGAAAGATAGATTTTCTAGCAACAGCTTAGTCTTTCAGTAAGGAGCTTTCCAGTGTCAGATCTTTTAAGTCAGTGCACGTCTGGCAAGATCACTCCTGAGGGTAGGAGAGACCATACTCATATGGATTACTGTGTAAGACTGACATGTCATTTTATTTCCGCCCCCCTTCCCCCACCCCCGTGCCTATAACTTACCCTGGCCTTTTTTTTTATAGCTCAGAGGACAGGCTGTAAAATATAGTAATTTTAGAAGTGGATCTATTGTTACACAGCTGCAGGGTGGCTAGTTTACAAGCTGCAAAACTGGGAACAATAATAGTTTGCCAGTATTGAAACCACTGGGGTTCTGCACGTACTTGGAGCTGATTTGGTTTCTACAAAGCTACTAATACTTTATAATTGTTAATGTCTGAAGACAACCCCAAAATTCTGGAAATTCAGTTTGAAGAGTGAGCATATGATACAAGAGGGGGCAGTCCATGCACGTTAAAGGTCAAATTAACATATTTTCATGCTGTCATTTCATTGTTTAGCATTTTTGAAATGCTAAAAAAAATGTGTGTGAAAATTCTTGTACACATGAAACATTTGAAGACTAATCTTAATCCTAATTTGAAGAGTAACCTTAATTAACAAGCATTTGAAGAGTAACTATAATTTTACAGATTATGTAGAGCAATCCATTGTGCTACCTCTATTTGTTTTTTAAATAATCAAGGGTTTTAGAGATTTTTAAGCATTTATTTTGCAGGATTATTATTTACTTTTTTAATTACACTTAATGAATCACTGTTATACAAGGAAGGCTACTTTGAGATGGATAAACCAGAATGCAAGGTATGGGAGGAAATATTACCGAAACCGAAGAACACCTAAAACATTGAAAAATGACATTATTCTTATTCACTATTTTTCTACATTTTAAATTAATGAGCTTTTATTTAGAGTTATTTGGTGCACAACAGGATTCAGCAATATACTATAAGGAACAAAACATTTTGCTGTACAACTTCTTTTTAAACATTGATGTGTACAATATTGGTAGCCTAATTACACATTTCTTGAAGTTTATTTTATTGTTCTGTCTGGAACACTTCAAAGACAGCTTTGACACACAACTCAAGTCCCATTGCACAATAATGCAACTCTGCCAAACAAAGGAATGTCAACGATTAGACCTATTCTACAGCATGGTTAAATAACCGTATTTTCTCTAATATTCTCCTTGTTTAGTTTTTACTATAAGAGTATACAGAGTATTTATGTTTCTTCTCCATGTCTCTCCAAGACAAAACAGATTTTGAACCTTAACTGGATGACACCAGTATCCTAATATTTAGTATCTCTAAAACCTGTGCTTTTAGGGAAATGACAGGCATAAATATTTTTTGTTAATGTAAAATATCAAGCTGTTTCAAAAATACTTAACTCCTTCTCCTCAGGAAAGCAATACAGCCTGATCATTAACATCTACAGCAGCTGTTAACTGGCACAGGCACTAGTTATGGTGTTGTGATAGCATTAATAATGAAATGTTTGGGTGAATGTGTCATCATTCAGTGTAAAGATGTACCCTGGGATATCCAAATCTCGATATTAGAAGATTATCAAGTTTGAGAGATATCTCATATTAAATGTATATAGCAAGAGGAAACAGATAACTTGAATGTAGGTAGTAATGAAATCAAACAAACACAAAACAAAAAACCAACCAACCAACCAACCCACTAAAGGCCCTCCATAGGTAAAAAAACCCAAACCACCCCTACATTATGTCCCCAACAAAATTATTTCTTTCTTTTAGATATAGTTTCTAGTACAAATTTGTTGACTAGGTGAGGATAGAAAATCTTATTGATGTCATTCCATGGAAAGAATTCTGGAATTTTAGTTGATAAGGATATACTGATTAGCTGTTGGATAGCAAAAGGTCTTTAACAACAACAAAGTGTAATTAGAGAAAGGAGAGAGATTTCTCTGGTAGTGGTTTTAGTGTTGTTTTGTTGGGGTTTTTTTCCTGGTCAATCTGAGGGATGAAAACAAACCATGTAGATTCCTATAAGGGTGCTCAAAGAGTTGTTAAGGAAAGTTTCAAAATGATGTTCTGATCCATAGCTAAAGGCAATAGTCTCTTCCCTGTTGTGTTTAATAGGTAAAGCAAAAGCCACACACACAATTAAAGCAGAACAAGGAATTCATTAGCTGCTTCCCATGGGCAGGCAGGTGTTCAACCATCCCCAGGAAAGCGGGGGTCCATCATGCTTAACCATTACTTGGGAAGACAAACATCATCACTGCAGATGTCCCTCCCTCCCTTCGTTCTTCTTGCCCCAGCTTTATATGCTTGAGCATGATGTCGTATGACATAGAATATCCCTTTGGTCGGTTGGGGTCAGCTGTCCCGCCTGTTTCTCCTCCCAACTTCTTGAGCTTGCTGGCAGGGCAATGTGAGGAGCAGCAGTAACTGAAACATCCCTGTGTTATCATCAACACTGTTTTCAGCACAAACCCAAAACATAGCCCCAGACTAGCTGCTATGAGAAAAATTATTCTAACCAAAACAGGGGTTTATGGAGAATTTGTAATCTCATTTTAATTACAGAGGTACTTCTCTTTATAGGATATTTATTTATTTATTTATTTATTCCCAGAAGGACAAGCAAAGTGTACTATACAAGTCAAACATGTAACACCTTCAGGGAACCTCTATGACCAACACAACCAAAATGTTATTTATTTTAGATTTCAGCCTTACATTAATTATTATGCCAGCAGAAACCTTCAATACTAGGCTTCACTGAAGTAATTTCTATATAATACATAATTCAGGAGTGGTTTTACAGTTGTATATATGTATTTACTTATATCTGTATTTTTCCCTTTGATATTTATACAAATATAGACTGTGTACTTCCAAAGTACCTTTGCAAAACTTTATTTCGAACTTTATTGCAATGATCAATAAACAAACTGTGTGTAACTGTGTGAAATTGTTCTTCACCCCACTACAAAAATATATAAATTAGAATCACATAACAAATTTGAAAACAATCTATACTGGAATGCAAAACAGTTTATCTTCTGATGGGAAACACTTTTAGGCATCTAACACATTCATTTTTATTCTTCCCCAAAAGAATTCTTGGGGAAAAAAAGTTTTAGAGCATCTGCCTAATCTTTTCTTTTTGTGGGCTTTCAAGATATGCTTAATTTATCCAGAGGCAGACTCCAGGTACTTCATGATAATAAGTCTAAGAGAATATGCATTATTCAATAGATTGACCTATATGCAAATGAACAGAGCATAAACATTTTAACCTAAAAGTGCTTTTCCTTATATCATAGTGCACTCTGTAACCACTAAAACTGTACCTCTGAAGTACAGAACATAATATTGTCTTTAATGAATAAGTTTGAGTGGCTTTTTGAGACAACACAATCTCATGGATCGAGCTATGGTCTAAGAATAAGAAACTCTGGATCTCTAATCCTTGTTCTGGTTTTCTACCAGAAGAAAATCATAGCACTTTTGTCTCTCCTTTGCTTATTAAAAATGTAAATTATATTATTGCAAAGCATTCTTGAAAATACTGGTTAAGGCACATACGTGTTTAATTTACATATGTGAAAGATTGTAATGTATGTTTCTACATATATGTGTCTACTTAAAGACATATTATATAGTCATATTACTTTATACACTATGACTGTACATTGTAGTCATATTACATCATACATATAGGTATAATTTCTTTAAAAATCAAAATCGATGTTTTCATTGAGAATGTCCTCTAGTGTAGTTTTACAGATGTAAACTTACATGTTTAGCACATTTTTTTCTTAGTCACAACAGTACCGTATGTTAATCAAGGATTTCCTTGAATAGCAGGATGAAAATAAGGACTGACAATTGTATATTGTTCCTATTTAATTAAAGACGGAAAATTAAGGAATCTTCCCCAGAACTCTGCTGAGATTGCATACAAAAAATTGCTTTTTCCTGCTCCCTTCCTTAATTATTTCTGAATATATCAATAAGAAACTATTGTATTTTTTCTCATTTTTATGGCAACCTGATTGAGGGGAATTTTTTATTTTTAAACTAATTTTAACCTTTTCCCCTTATAGGCTGTGTAGAATTTTCTTTAACGAAGGACATCTTTTAAAAGATGCCAAGAAACTTTCCTTCTCCTCATAACATGTTGAAAAATCCAGGTAATCATGTTATACAACATTGAGCACAATTATGTTCTGAAGGTCAGAGAAGAATATATAGCACTTGAAGTTCAGCAGAAAATACATCTGGTGATACATCTCTCCCAGTCACTTTCATCTCAATAAACCCTACTAAAAAGCTAGAAAATGACAGACATCTACAGAGATTGCACCATCCCATCTTATGATAGGTTGAAATCCAGAAATAAGGAAACACAACAAACAAGAAATTTAGGACTCCAACTTTTGCAAAACAGTGAAACAGATTAGCTAGCTAGGTTAGGGGGCTATTTTTTCCCCTGATACATATTGCTCCCTTTGAAAAGTATCACCATGTTTATCAAAATGCCAGTTAGCTGAAGAGATGTGAACTAAAATTATACAGCTGGAGCACAAAGACTGCTTAGCCCATGCACAGAGGAAGAACAAAATGTGAAAGATGCTTCAGGGACTCTTGGTGATGTCTGGACTCATGTGTACCCAGAAGAATGTGCTCTTTAGATATTCTGGAGCATGAACACAGTAAGAAGGATGATAATTACTAGAAGAAAATCCTAATGATTAGAGCATAGGAGACGGGATGTGACAGGCCTTTTACGAGTCCATTGCAAAATGGCAATGGCAAGGTTTCAAAGCTCTGTGTTCTTTTTATCTCATTTGATATTAATGGGAGTTTCAAGTGCCAGCTCCTTCCAGGAGCAAGTCTCAAATTAGCAGCAGCCTCACTTCCTCACAGACAGAAAGTACTCATGCTGTTGGCATGCAATGAAGAGGAGTAAAATTGACTCAGGAGTTAGAGATTGTGATCCTCCTCATATCAAAGGCAGGATGATAAAAGGAAAATTGTTGCTTTAAAAATCCTCCCTAGAAGCTGGAAAAAGAGTGGCAGGAACTGGCATTAGTTTTTTCTGAGCCTATAGATCTCAGGTACTTCATTTGCCCTGCTCATTTGAAAGCAGACATTAACCTTCCAGATATTCTCTTCGTGACAACTGTCAGTGCATGTGTTTTTTAAGACAGAGATCTAGTTCCATATTAAAAAATAAACACACTATAAAAAGTCCCATAAGAAATGAACCTGAGGAGAGTGAAAAAAAGGGCCTCTATCTAGATCTTGTATTATATTCCTTGTAAATTTTCTTTCTTTTTGGTCTTTTTTGTCTCTTTATAGCTCTGTATCCTTCCAGAATGTAACACAGTAACTCACCCTAGCTATTTTCTGGTATTATCTTCCTTGGCATATATCTTTCTTTGTATACACAAATATACAAAAAATTCCCCATAGACAATCCAAATTCCACAAGACTTAAAACACCACTCTTAAAGTGGAACATCTAGAGAAGCACTACAGTTTATTATTTACTGCAAGTTGGATTTGCTAAGCTGTATTTCTATTTACAGCCCTGACTCTGCTCTCTGTTGCTGCAAAAGGTCTCAATCAGTCACAAAATTATTGTCTGCCATTTAGTTTAGTGCCTGATATGACCTGAGCACTCAGGTCGATGTACTTCAAGGTGGGTTCTGATGTTCCATCCACCAAGTGAAATATTTTGATGCATAAACAGTGATTCATCTGGCTTTTTTTAAGGTTTTATAAATACTGTAGCTGTTCCCTAAACAAAACCAGCTCTAGAGTACTGTTGTTGCCATAAGCACTCTGGTTACAAACCCATCTGTTCATGTCTGCATTTTTATGTGTCTGGATTCTTTCTTCCAGGCATTATATGTACCATTACCACTTATGCTTAATAAATTATCTTTCTTTAAAACTACCAGCAAGTTTCTGGTTTGCTGCTGTTGATGAAACATAAGAAGGAACAAGCAAATTTAAGTTCCAGCCTTATTATTGCATACACTTTACACTTTTTATAGGATTTTATTTTAATTTTATTAAACTGAAATAAACATCTCTTTGGATAAGAAGCAAAATCTGTAGCCTTGTTGCTCAGGGACAGTAAATAATAAGATTCTTATATAAGAGAGAAAAGGATTCAAGATTTAAAATGCCTCCAGAAACCTCTGTTCTGCTTACAAATTCAGCCCCTGCACTGCAGTCCTCTAATGAAAAATAATAAATTTTGTAGGCACTTCTACCTCCGACAAAAATCCCTAATGGAAAAGAAACAAATATCAACACAATCCTTCCTGCTGCCCATGTGTTTAAGTGAACACTCTTCACCTGTGGTAAGGTTCGTACAAGTCTTTAGTATTCATTGAGATAAACCACTTTTCTCCTCAAAGCTCCAAGCTACTAGTTTGTTCATTTTAAATCCCCAGCTGAAAAGCTTAAAGCATGTGTTGGACATTTTAGCTACTTCTCTTTTACCTTACAACTAAAAGAAGTCCAGATTTGCACCTTTTGCAGTTTCTCTCAAACAATTATGTGTTACCAGTTTTCATTTTGATCAAGTATGTCAGGTGCGGTAATTTGCATTCTTTTTCCCTTTTCACTAGTCTGAAAAGCTTTGCATCACTGCGATGTTGGCTATGCTATGAAAAACAAAGGTGGAAAAAAGCATAGCTCGTAGCCCATTGAATTTGTCATTCAGCAGATGAAATCTGTGAATGTCAATCATGCAGCTTTGTTGTTTTCAGACACATTCTATATAATGACTGTTTGTACTTAGCTGAAAGTGCACCTTTTAAAGATGATTTTAAAAAAGAGACACATTTTATAGAAACCCGCAAGAACAGAAATTATATTAAAGAAAAATTAATTCTTTTTGCAAAGTTTGATCATGGATTAGTAAAGATGTTGCTAAGTAAAGAAGTTTGAAGTACTGCAAGTTTAGTTTGCATGGGAATACAAATTCCAGGTGCTTACTCAAAACTCACTTGGTACACCATTCAGCAAGTCCAAATGAGTAAATAAATTCAATGTGCAATTCTACTAACACTTCCTATCTTGTGTTTAAAACATAGAGCTGGAGTCCATGTGCACAGGTACACAAAACAGATTGAAGAGATGAAGACAGGGTTCCACCACTTGGCAAGCTGAGCATTAAGACTCTGAGAAAATCTGATGGGAGGCTGGATTAGTCAGAAGGTTGTCTTTACAAATTCAAAAAATTGACTGAACTTTTAGAGGCTCTCACCAGATTAATTTTTCCAATTCTGTTCCCACACCACTGATGTGTATTAGTTTAGTTCAAAAAGAAAATCAGAATCTGAATGTTTCATACTGATTTTCTGGATTTTCCTGGCCTAGAAGTTGGGAAAGCTTTCTTCTTGAGAAAACCAGATCTCAAGGATGGGACCATGTGTGCTGAGGATGTTTTTGAATACAAGAAGTACTGCCTTGTCCTGAGGAGCTGGGAACAGTGCAGGTCCGAAAGCTCAGACATAGGTATGGTTACTGAAATGATACGGAAGTGAAGAAATCTGGTGTCATCAGTCCATCTTCCATACAACATCACCTGTCTTTCCTCCTCTCTTTCCCTGTACTCCTCCTCTGGCCCCAACTCTGCCATTTTTGTGTTTCTAGAAGTTCTCTTGAAAGAACCTGTAACTTTGGAACACAAGTTACGTAATTATCTATCTTTAATTATATTCATGAAAATTGTGGGAACAGAAAGAGTAATTAAACAACTCTTTGTTTTTTAAAACTTGTACTTTTGACCATTTTAAAAAATACATTACATTGTTTCTGTGAAAACACAGACAGGTTAAGCCCTAATGACTTAGTTCCTGAGATGGTCTCGTACAATTTTGGTACAGTTAAGTGAGGTAGGACTGGAGGAAATCAGAAGCTGTAAGCACAGCCTTCACCCTCTTATCTCATCACATAACTTAAACTAAATAATTTGACCACCCTGTTGTTTACTAATGAGTCTGTACACCACATGTTTACTGCCATCCCTAATCCCTGGCATGATCTCTTTGCAAACTGCAAGGAAAGCTGACCTCTCTCAACCATCCACACCACCCTGGGACTTTTGTGCCTCCAAAGAAACAGTGGGCTGCCCTGTCTGCATTTTCTGCACCTAGGACTGGAGGAGAACAGGCCTCATTTTTTAATTACTGGAAATAATGTCCAAAGTGCAAATATATTCATGGACATAAACTATGCCATGTTACATACATACATAGGAGATATCACTAGGTATTGCTTTTTTCTTTCTTTTTCTGTTTTTTTGTTTTGTTTTGTTTTGTTTTGTTTTGTTTTGTTTTTTTACTGTGTTAAACTTGGAACTTCTGTAGCAAACTCTATCACTTGTTTGTTATTCCCATCCATCACTGAATGAAATGGAAGGAAGGACCTCTGTAGCTATTGGAGATACCTATTTCTTAAGGCAGCATCTGAGCATTAGTTCCACTAGAAGTAATGGAGCAAGGAAGCTACAGAGAAGATTGGGTAAGCTCCAAATATCACCAGTGTGGGCAATAGTCAAAACATTTTGTGAGCTTGATTCCTCACAAACAGAAGTTGTGTGAGTTTAAAGAGCAAAACTTTGAACATATTTATCAAAAGTCGCATAAGAAGGTACAAATTTATATTGAGAGGCAATGGGGTTTTTTTAATAGATTCTGGGTTACATGTCTGGAATGATACTTTTTCCAGATATACAAATATATAAAAGGTGAAGTTTACAAAATATCAAATGGACTGTATCGGTGGGGGACAGGAGGAAAAATACAAAAAGAAAGAAAAAAACAAAGGAAGAAATCTTCAACAAAAAATTTTACTGGAGCTAGAAAACTTAGAATTATTTAATCGATCCATAAATCAGGAGTGAACTGATCTATTCTTCTTTTTCAGAGTCTATGTAATTTCTTGCACCATATTGATAACATTATTTACAAGAAATATAAGAAGCAATAGGCTTAAAAAAAAATAGGCAGCAAAGTAGTACCCAAAGAGAGTTAATCCTTCCGCATTGCACTCTAGTTGTTTGTACAGAAAATTCCTGGTATTTCAGGAACAGGGCTGAGGAAAGCTGAGTTTGATTATAGTTCTTAATCAACAAAGCATCTGGCTGTAAAAGGGCTTAAAAGAACACGTTCTGAACTCAACCAGGGATCTGACACAGTAGAAGAAGATAAGTTGCATGAGAGAAGAGAGAAGAGTAGAAAAGGGATGAAAGAAAAGATAAGATGAAGGGAGGGAAGAAGATGCCAAGGAGGAAAAGTCAAGCAGGAACTGCTCCAATATGTGGGACTGAAAGGTGAAAAAATAGGAAAACTGTAGAGGAAACTGCACCAGAAGGATATCAAAACAAAGGCATGCAGTGAGGGTAGCAGAATAAGGGAGTTAGCAGATAACTGTCTTTTCCACATTTGAAAGAAGCCACACAGTAACAGTGAAGGTAAAATCTACTGAATTAGCTTTAACTGTAACATAAAATGATCATCTTTAACAATTTTTTGCCTTTTAGATCATGGTAGTTTTGACAAAAGTAAACAAAATAAATACTGCTCACTTTCTTTTGATTGTAGGACTAGACCCTGAAACATTTTCAGTGCTTGCTTCAAAACACTCACCAGAGGCAGCTTGCCATCACATCAGTACAGTCTGAGAAATCTGTTTCCTTACTTTGCATGGTCATAATGCTTAGGTCAGTCCACATTGCCCTTCCTGCTTACTGCTTATGTAGAATAAACATACACAAGAATATAAAATACTCAGATAATTGTGAGAAGAGGTATATGGGCACTTTTGATGAGGGAACTGTTTAATCACTAATATTAACAGCTATTGAGTATGTGAAAGATTTCAGCAGAAGGGAGCTGAGCATCTTGAGTGGTTTTGTAGCAGGGAGTTCACACTATTAGACTTAATTCATACTATGGATGTGCGAATTACATTTATTTTTTTTCTGCTAGTTGGATAATAATGCAATAAAACTTTCTGATGTGTTAATGTGTCAGATTGGAATGTGTTGAATTGGGTGATGAGGATGATTTAATAACATATTTGCCAATAGTGAAGTTGGCCTGCCTGAAACCAATGATTTGAAAACACAGTAAAGGCAATGGACCGTTAATGATGATGAAATGATGTAACTGAACGGATTGAATAGGATTTTGTGAGGGATGATAATATAGAGATATAATTTACACAGATTGGATTCTTTGAGTTCTCGGAGAGTACTTTTATTTTTAGGAGATGTCATGAATTTTTTCAAGATCTTGTTTGTCATGTTTTTGTAAAATGTTAAGATAGTATGCACAGAAAGCTAGCAAAATATTGCTTTGCAAAACACAGCATTAATTCTAGTCACAAAATTATGTTAACTATGAGTATTGATTGCTTTTGAAATATGTCTAAATCTTTTTGTAATGACTTTAACTCAGTTAGTCAAAATAAAAATATTAGTCAAGCCGCATGAACATAATCTCAGTTTAATCCAATTGTCAGTTGGTTATTTAAAAAACACTACTTTTGATTTAACAAGTTATTTGATTTTACTTCAGTTCACTGTATTACTTGCTTCAGCAATTATTTTTAACTGACAAGGAACAGCACTGGTAAGTGTTATATATATATATATATATATAAAAACCCATGCACAGCAGTTGTTTTCCAACCTGTTTCTTATGCGAGTTGTATTGCAAGAAAAGGAACTGTTATCCTTATGAAAGTATGCCAAAATGTACTTTTTACGATGTTCACCAGCTTTTTCCACTCTACAATGAAACTTAGTATTTTCTAGAGAAAAAATAGAGTGCCCTATGTATTCTTTCTTTTAGCAGTATTAGGAGACATTGACCAGAACTGTTCTGCTGAGGAAATTCATGCTGGCTCTGGGGGAACAGCGTAGGAGCAGAGGAATGGCACCGGGGAGCCAGCAGCTATTGTACTTTCTACGTGAACGACAGTGATTTTCCAACCTGATCCTGCCCAGGTGGAGAGAGAGGAAAGGAAACAAAGCAGCCAGCAAGCTAGGCACAAGTGATACAGCTCCTCAGAGAAAAGGTCACTTTTGCCGCAGGAGGGAGGCATGCTTCCTGGGTGTTTTTTAACATACAGAGCTTGCAGCCCCGGCTTGTCATCTCTGCCTATTGAGCAGCATGAATATCACCATTAAGGTGTAAGTCTTCCGTTTTGCAGGAAATTTTACTTGTTTGATACTTTTACCATCACATATATTTTATTGAACAGATACTGATAACTAGAATAAAAAGTAATATCAACATCTAAATAAATAACTCTAAAATAGGCTTAAAATTATGTTATTTAGAGGATCAAACTCCCTTATGACCTGATTAGAGATTAAGAAGGTGATGGCTGCCTTTTGATGTGACTCTTAAGTAACCCGACTACAGCATAAGACATACCTGCATTTAAAAAATAACTGTTATTTCCATGCAGAAACCAAATATCTCACTCAGAAGTTAGAGGACCATATAACAAAGTCCAAGCCAGCCCAGAAACCTCAGTGTAGTGGTTAAAACTTCTCATCTAAGTGGAAAGAAAGCAAAGAACAAGATGATCTGGTGGCACAGAGACATAAACTTCAAACATGAAACAAGACTTCAAACATAAAAGAGTTTCTTTAAGAAGGATGTAGAAGACGAGGTTTCACAATGTAAAATCTGGAAAGTAAGTCATGAAAATGAACATTGGGATAGACCTTTAGCTTTTTAAGCAACTGTGGAAAAGTTGTATTTGAAATACTGGTGGGGTGAGGAAGCTTTTTGTAAGCACATCTGAGGGAAAAAATATATAGCACATTTACTAAATAATACATACACTTAGAGACCTGAATTTGAGACCTTTGCATTCCAAGGACTACTTTTCCTTGACAAGCATTAGATTGTGTTTCATACTATCACGTCAAATGAGGCAACAAAAGCTCGACAAACAACACGTACCACAACGAAAAGTTATACATTACTATTCCAGTGAAATACGTGCAATCAAGTGCTGTCTTACAAAAGCCAGCAAACAAAGAGAAACAAGTACCTTCTTCCCCTTTCTGCAGAAATGAGGCTTCTCATGCTTCTCCTGAGAATAATATGAACAAAGAGAAGTCTATGACTAGTCTCCAAGCCAAAGTCTTGTTGAAAGACATTAAAACATTGCATTGATAAAACAGCGTTAGATCAGAACCTGGAGAATGCAAGAAAGTGACGCCCTGCAGATGTGAAAGTGAAGAAGACTCACCCATGGATAAACCATGAACAAATGTTAAAAATTAACTTTGCAAAATAAGCAACTTTTTAACCTTTCTGACTAAGAAGAATAGACAGGAAAAGCTATAGCAGAAATACAAATCCACCAGGGTGTTTTGCATTGAGTATCTAAGGCTCACAAAAATTTCTGTCAAGAGTTAAACAAAGAAAGTATTTCTACTTATTTACTAGGCAAAATAAACATGGTAAGACTCCCTTAACTATCAGATATTAGATGATTCTTTGGCACACCCAGTCATTTTAGAAGGAAAGCCAGTAAAACTAAACTACTAAATCTGATAATATTAAAAACTGAGGTAATAGGAAAAATATTAAAGGATATAAATATTAAGGTATATTAGAGAATATACTAAATGCCCATGTTTAGGGATCACTGAAGCTGTATGTTTACAAATGACAGGCTATATTACAATTTACAGTAATTAGATAAAGACCATTAAACTACTAACTTCTACAGTAATCTGAACTTGTTGAAATAAAATACTACCAAATCAACATGGAAAGTACTACTATGAAAGCAGCAAATATATTCATAATGGCAGCTATAAGTGCAGAAATGCAAATGGAAGTGTTAATAATATAGCCAGTAAAAGAGAGACATGTTTATCTGAGCACCAATAATGTAGTTTATGATATACTGTATCTATTGAGCACAAAGTGTGAAATGCTTTGGGGGAGCTGATAACATGAAATATGATTAATCAACACACAGCACAAAAAGCATCTGCTGTTTAAAAAATTCTCCAGTAGAACATTATATAAAGTGTGGTTAAAAATAAATAAATAAACAAAGTTCCCCCAGTGTATGGGAAGTTAAATGAAGACAAAGTAAAAGAATGTTAATAAATGTAGATCAAAGAAAAATTACTGATTTATTGATGAAAACCACCTTGGCAAGAAGACCAAAACCAACTATGGCGAAGAAAACTGATACTTAGCATAACTGACAGTTTAACACTGCTTTTCTGCTGCTAAGATGTAAGCCATGCACCCTACCAGAGAAAATCAATTACTCCTAAACCATGTATTTATGGCTCAGAAAAGGTGCTTCTTAAAAGAAAAATTGAGTAATCTGGATCCCTCTTACTTTATCATCTGTGCATGGCACCACAGAATGATTCAGATGCACAACTAATCACATATATAACCCCATTACATCAAGTATGACTATACATAAACTACATGTACATTGTGGTCTATTTTAAAATATATCTATTATTTAAAATTGACTATATGTATCAGAAACTCTGCTAATACTAGTCTTACTTGCATGAACTAGCCTAACCATTTCACAGCTTTTGAGGGACGCAAGCAAAAATAACCACCAATACTTGCTTTTAATCATCTAATTGACTTTAGTGGAAGAATTACTGTGCATATACTGCAGACCAAGTAAGCAATTGATAACATCTTTAAAATCAAATATAACTCAAATAACAGCTTTATAAGACAGCAGAAGTCTCTTTGCTTTCAGTGGGAGGGGAAGCCTGACAGACTGACTGTGCTTTCACACCTGGAATGGCCTAAAATTGGACTTGGAGAGAGAATTGTGCAAGTGAGTTCACCTCTGGAAACTTCAGGACTCCTTTCGACACAACAGTAATTGCTGCAGTTCAGGGATCTCATCAGCACAGAGTTCATCAGTGTGCAATCATGAAGCTGTTGGGTGCCATATTATGTAGTAAGGCATGAATTAAGAGTGAACTTAGACACTCTTTTTGTGGGCTTATCTGACGAGCCAGAACTGCAAGCCCTTAAACCTGAATGACTGAGCACAGACATGGAAATGCTGCAGGACAACGTGGTACCTGAAGACTGGTGAAAACACTTGAGTTGACCTTCTTGCTGGGTGTGGAATTGCAAACCAAAACTTTTCCAAATGCAAACTGAAAAAATTAAAATATTAATGCCACATCATCAAAACAGGGGAGATTACTGATCACAGCCTTTTGGTGAGTTTGAAGTGAGAGAGTGTCAAAAGGGGGGAAAGGATGAAAAAGGGAAAGTTACATTTAATCAGATATAGCCACTTGAAAGAAGGAAATCAGAGCAACGCTATAATTAATAGGAAAAAGCGTATTGGAGGGAAGGATCTGGCTCTAAACTTCAAGCACTTTCTGGAAAGCTGAAGAAGGAACAACAGAACTGCTTCGTCTGTGCTCAGAAAACAGTAAGTAAGAAAGATGCTACTATGATTTAAGAAAGCTTAAAAGTGTTAGTCAGCAGGGTAATGTTCAAAACCTTAGGCTTCTTCTAACACTGGAGACTTATAGGCAACAAGTTTTACATCAAGTAATTTTCTTCTAGAATAGAAGTGACAGAACATATATAAATAAGATTTATGTTAAGATAACTGAAGTTGGGGTGACATAGTGGTATCATCTATATAGCAGTATATAAAAAAGTTCAAGGACACAGCTCTGTTGCTACTGCGTACTTGTGTATTTTGTTAAATCTTTGAAATGGTTTCTGATGCAGCCTTGCTCCACACCAGTCAGCCCTCTTCCCAGGCTTTTCCTGGGCACAGCTGATGGTACAGCACAAGGAAGTCCCATTAGATGTCACAACCACAAGCACTTTTTGTGATGAAAGAAGTTTTAATTGTATGGATGAGACCTGAGCCGTTTTTCCCTTATGCACAAAGGAAAAGTCTTGACCTGTTTTATTTATTAGTACAGGTGCAGCCAGTAAATCCCACTTACAGAGAATTAATGTTCTCCAAGAGCTAGATATAATGAACCCTGCTTTCCTAAGGACAGAGGTACTATAGCTGATTGATTTTCATGTCTAAGCAGTTGCAAAGTGCGACTAAAGTTTTACTCTTGGGTCATGCAATTATATGGTCTCCTTTTCTCTCATTTCCAGCAGTACATGAGCTCAGCTTTCTTCACAGCTGAGGTATTTGCAGTCCATCTTCCCTTATCTCCTTCCTATTTCTGTAAAACTTAAAAAGTGTAATAACATGTGAGACCTCTACCTATTTGTAAAATTGTGGAGAATCATAAGTTATTATTGAATCGGAAATAGTGATAAACAGACAGTGGTTAATAACTACCAAGAAACCAACTCAAATATAAAAAAGCAGAAATAGGAAAATATGGCATATATCCCTTCTTTGACAATATAATAATAAGATGATCTCTGCTTGTCACCTTCCTGAAATCCACACTGATAAGCTAATTTCACAATAGCTAGTAAATATTTGGAAGTTACTATAGTTTCCAAATACCTCCAGTCTCATTTTCAGATTCTTACGACATTTCAACAGCAATACAGTCTTTCCTGAATATTTCTGAAAAACAACCTCAAGAATAATTTAAAAACAATAGCACAGACCAACACTGGAGTTATACTTCATCTGTATGAATTTATTCAAATGCTAACTAACCATCCTTTTTTTATATTTTAGGTACCTTTCATGATACTTATCAGTCAGTTATGCCGGTTACTCTGGAGGATTTGAAGACTTGACTTCAGTGGACTTAACGTTTATTTTACCTATATATGAGAATGTGCCCTTTTGAGTTTGCAGAAAGGACAAAAAGACTCAAGAAATATCTTTTCCTTAATCTTTTTCATGTGATTTATAACAGTTATGCCAGTATTTTAAGTGTTATTAGACAAGACTTTTAGAACAGTATATTATTACATCCTTTACCAAGAAACTATGGTATCTTTTTTCTTTTTGCTTTATAAAACAGGTCATCTGGTCCGTATTTATTTAAGTACTAGCTTCTGCAGGCTCAATGATTGTGAAAGTAGGTGCAAATATGGTGAATATGATCAAATATTTGTGCACCAATAGATTTTATTTGTTCACACAGGCACATTGATGGCATGAAAAAATTGTGGATCTTCAGAAGCCCTCAGTCTTATAGATTTTTTTTCTTGCAGGTGGTCTTTCAGGCCTTCAGTTTAAAAATCCTGGCCCTGAGACAGCATTTTTAAATCAATATCAAAGCATGTTCCACGGATGTGCTCAATAATGCTCTCAGCTGGTGAGGCCCTCTGTGCCTGCATGAACTCTAAGGTCACAAAAAATTAAATAGAAGAGGTACCATCACAGGTTAGGTTAACCACAGGGTGAAGTGTGCATTTGGGATAACACAGTTTGGTTTTCATCTCCACTCCAATACCATCACTTTGAGAGCTTTAGAAGAAGTTTACTATTTGCTCAAGTGCATTTTCACAGAATTAAATAAATGATGGGTTAGAAACACACCTTCATTTAAAAAGCAAGGAATTCCCATATTTGATAGTGCAATGTTCTACTAATAAATTAATCTTATAGTTACAGAAATTGTAGATCTTGCTTTAAAAGCTGAATGGTTACATTTTCTCTTAGAGGTGCTGCAAAAGGCCAGCTTTGGTGTAAAAACTCCCCGTATTTCTACATAAGGCTGCAAAATACTAAGGCAATACCACAGGTGGTAGAACAATTAAAATGAGCAGCTTCATTACACAGGCTGATACTGCAGTCCAGTGCCTGACAAATAGTTCTTTATTTTTTCTCCCTGTTGTGATTGTTGCAAACACAGAAACATATCTTCTTTCTTACTTGCTCTGAAAGAGGCAAGAGATAGACTCACTAAGACTCTTTCTTACCCCTGGGAGAAAATGGATTAGGTTTACATCTTCAGAGACAATCCCAATTTAATACACGTAATGCTTCCTGTGTCCTTTGTATGAGATTGGATCTTTGTAGGACCTATACTACCTCTCTGCTTGTTTTTGATTCCAGAAACACAGAGGACTTTGGATACAGACTGCAACTTTTTAAAGGGAAATGTGTAGATCATGACCTATAGGATTAACATGGGGCTTTAAAGTCTACAGTATTACTGTTGATCATATCTTCTATTTGCATGTACCACACGAATGAAACATAATGAGGACAAGCAGTATACTTACCACTATTTGATATTCTGTGTATTGTAAGAGGTAGTTTTGAGATAAACCTAAACTGTGACCAGGGCTGCCAAGCTACAAACAGAGAAGTGAAAACAAATCTCGTGTTCTCTAACCCTGAACAAGAATTAGCCGTTCTCTAAGCTGTTAATGTGAGGAGGCAAAGGCAGATTACATCAAATAGAATATTTACATACAACATGAAATTTTAGAAAAGTGATCTGTGCAAGAAGGTAGCTGTTTGTATGTACGCATGAAGTTTATTTTTCACTTGCATGAAAAACATCAATTCAGCAACAAATTTGCTAAATCCTCAGTATGCAAATAAACAACTAGCCCATTCTGGCAGGCATCTTCCAATTCTTTATAAAAGATCTATTAAAGTCAAATCTTTTCATCATTACTGTTATCAGAATTGGGTAACATGGACCATTTTGTAGGGAGGAAGAGCCCAAACTGTTAGAGAAAAGAGCTTGGTTTTCCCTTGTTCACTTCTGGAGTCACTGCAAAACAACTGACAACCCATTCTTGCCACTTATTGAGGCTTTCAGGCCATGTGGTAGCTCAGCTCAACTGAGAAAATGATCAGAGATAGTCTCGCAATCACTGTTAAATTAAATGGTATTTATAATTAATATTCACATACGTTCACTCTTCCTTTTCTTGGCACCTCCATTGTATACAGTCTTCAAAAAGCAACAACTTCAAAAAGCAACAACTCTATGTTGAACTCTAAGTAAGAGGTATGTGTTCACTAGCTCTTTTTGAAAGTGTGTTAGCCTAATTTTGGATCTATAGCATATAACTATGAGATTGTTTTATAGAGTAAAGTTTTCTGAATTGCTTTAACTGAGATTAAAAATTGAATGACAGCAAAGAGTTTTAGTAGTATTTTATGTGTATAGTTTCTGTATCAAAGTTTTGTAATAATGATGAACCTTGAAGTATTTTGAAGTCCTACCTAGTGGTTACATTTTCTGGTACTTAAAATAAAACAAAATTAAAAAAAAATTACCTAGGTATGAATACAGCTGGAGTTACACATAAGAAAATATTTACTTTCTAATGGCAAAAAGAGGGAAGTGAAGAACATCCTAATTTTTTTAATTGTAGCACTCTTTCTAATGTTTTCCTTGTTAAGAAAAGTAACTAGCAAATTTGTGAAATTATTCGGCTAAAATATAATCTCATTATAGCTGAATGCATCTATAAAACAGACATGTTTCTATCTGAGATCCAAAATAACCATCACCTTTGTTCCTTTTGTTTCATCTTTTTCAAAAATAAGTATTTATTATATTTGAAATCTGAATTTTTGACATTTTATTTTTTGAAACATAACTCACAGTACAGACATCCTCTAAACCCAATATCTGATAAATTTATCATTTCAAACAAACAAGTCCAAGCAACTTAAAATATGTTTTTACTTTTAAAAGAAATACCTATAAAAGCTTGTACATATTTTGATAATCCTCTGAGAACTTCTCACTAAATAGTGAGATCATGCATCAAACCTTTTTGTTTTTTTCAAGTTTTGATTCTACAGGGCTGATCTTTTAGAAAAAAACTACATTGCTTTTTGTATATCTCTAACATTTGTTTTTTGATATTTGGAAATCAAATAACTTAGGATAATACTGGTAGCTTACTGCTGTTCCTATAGTATTAGTCATAATCTTCAAGTTTTTTATTGAAGATTCTGTTGTTTATAATTTTAATATTTTTTTTGATCAGTGGGACAATCTAAGGAAGATGACTAATCTTTTAGTCAATGACTTAAATAACAGGCTCATTCCAGAATTGACTTTTTTCATATTAGTGGAAACAAAAGAAAGAATCTACTGAAGTCCAAAGAGTGTCAATGAAGTAAAATTAATGTTTTTTATAGGAATTTGGATCTCAGAGCTTATAGTGTAGAACCAATTGCCTATTATAGTAATGCTATTACTAAATGTCTTTAAAGTATGGATTTTGTTACCTTTCAGTCTTTATGGTAGATCAAGAAGTCTGCTATATAGTATATAAAATCTATTGCAAAAGTACTCTATTGGTTTTGAGTGGCAAGGTTTTCATAGCAGGGTGGCTACAGAGGTGGCTTGTGTTAGAAGCTTCCAGAAGCTTCCCCCATGTCCAATAGAGCCAATGTCAGCCAGCTCCAAGTCGGTCCCCCTCCTGGCCGAGGCTGAGCCCATCAGCCATGGTGGGAGCATCTCTGGGGTAATGTATTTAAGAAGGAGGAAAAAAAATGTGCAACAGCAGGCAGACAGGAGAGTGAGAATACGTGAGAGGAACGGCCCTGCAGACACCAAGGTCAGTGGAGAAGGAGGGGGAGGAAGTGCTCCAGGTGCTGGAGCAGAGATTTCCCTGCAGCCTGTTGTAAAGACCTTGGTGAGGCAGGCTGTCCCCCTGCAGCCCTTACAGGTCCACGGTGGAGCAGAAATCCACCTGCAGCCCGTGGAGGACAGCATGCTGGAGCAGACAGATGCCCAAAGGAGGCTCTGGCCCCGTGTCACAGGCTGCTCCTGGCAGGACTGTGGCCCTATGGAGAGAGGAGCCCGTGCTGGAGCAGGTTTGCTGGAAGGACTTGTGACCCTGCGGGGGACCTATGCCGGAGCAGCCTGCTCCTGAAGGACTGCACCCCATGGAAGGGACTGACACTGGAGCAGTTGGTGAAGAACTGCAGTCCGTGGGAAGGACTCATGTTGGAGAAGTTCACGGGAGCACGCTGGAGCAGGGGCAGAGTGTGAGGAATCCTCCCCAGGAGGAGGAAGGAGCGGCAGAGACAAGGTGTGATGAACTGACCTCAGTCCCTATTACCCGTCCCCCTGTGTCAGGGGAAGAGGTTGGGACGAGGGAGAGGAATGGGGTGTGAAGTTGGGCCCGGGAAGAAGGGAGGGGTGAGGGAAGGCAATTTTAAGGTTTAGGTTTTTTTCTCATTACCCCTGTCT
>KZ506928.1:89707-103015 GCA_002844005.1 Limosa lapponica baueri | reverse complement strand
CTTCCCAGGCACTGGAGAGCAGTGTGGGCAGGGCAGAGCCCTCTGCCTCACACCCTGCCCCAGGGCAAGTGGCATTTACAAACTTTTCCAAAGCCAGCCACCACTGCTCTGTGTTTTACAGGCATTTCTGAGGAAAGCAGTGCGGGATAAGTTGAACGGGTCTCCCTGATGGGGAAGGCTGGGCAGTGTTGTCTCTGCATCCCTTGTCTGCTTCTAGGAGATGAAAATTAAACGCGCAGTAGTGCATCAATCCTGAGAAAGTTGTGCAGAAGCCCATTGCCTGCAGTCTGCATGGGGGCCAATTTCACCCTGAGTTTCTTCATAGCCCAAGGCTGTCAACACTGTGCTTTCCCTGAGCCATGAGGATTCAAAGGAAAAATAAGATAAAGAAAACAGCTTTGATTTTTATATTTCTGCTACCACCACCGAACAGCATATAATTAGCCTTCCTTTTACATATTAAAGCTAGTCTGATGATGCAATATCCATTATAACTCTAAAAGCTTAATCTTAAACAGAGCAAAAAAACCCCAGAGGAGGATCATATGCCTGGAAATTAGCATAGGGTTTTTTCCTCTTTAGAGGAATGCCTAAGCGCATGGATGCTGAGAGGATGTGACTCATGCAGAATGAGGACAAGTTGTTCTTCAGCCTCTTGATATAGTGCCTGGGATATCAAATCAAGTCCAAGCCCTGATTTGAAACTCCCTTGGAGGACCAATTTTTAATTGGATGTGAACTACTTTTAATGATGGAAGGATACCTCTTTTGGTGTTATATTTATGAAAAAAATGAAAAAGCAATTTTATAGGAGCAATAACACACTCCAGGGCATTCAGTCATAATCAAACAGATATATTTCCCAATTGTTGGATTCACAGCTGAAGCATAGCATATAGAGTATATAGGCTACATGCACATCTCACACAGGGCTCAGTCTTTTTTATGCTGCTATTGGTATTTTATACAAACAGTTTCCATCTCAGGGCAGGAGTATTTTGCCATGTTTATCATAAGGATCTCCCTTGAATTTCTTCTGTTCAGTGCATGTGAAGAATGGATAACTGGTTGACTCCCAATTCTTTTCCCTTTCATCAGACCCAAATTTTAGCATATAGGTTGTGATGGACATTTCACTTCTGCATATGGTCATTACCTCCCTTGTTAGTAGCATGGAGGTCTTGGCACCAACTCACTGGGAAATGGGGTATTGTGCTTGTGACTTTTTCCTGTGGTTACTTAGGGGTTTTAACTGTAAATTGTTTTGGGTTAGCTTTTCTTCAGTGCCAACGCCCAAGCTTTTAGGAGATGCCACCTTCCATCCTGTACTGCGTTGAGTGAAGGCAAAGCAATCTTTCCACCCACTGGTTGTAATCAATATATAAAGATTGTCAAACAACTTATGGGTAATTGTTACTCTTTCTTAGAAATCAGACTGTGCTGTTGGTTGGAGTTTTTTTCCCCTCTTATTAACCAGCTGAAGAATGGCTTATACAAAATCAACATTTAGAACCTCCCCTTTTTCATTGGTCATGACAAGGATCAATTTGAATTGCAGAGCCTTGCTTTTGAAAGGAAAAAAATAACACTTGGCCTTTGCCTTGCACTTTTTCCTTTATTCAGAAATCATCAACAAACAACTACCTGCCTATTTAAATAACCTTTCATTCTAATAACTTAGTTATTTATCTACCACAACCTCATTATTTAACATTAACAGAAGTGTTTTGCTTTGCAAAATCTCCATGCTCTTTCTCCCTGTTGCTGCTGTTCTGTCTGGGAACCCTCATACCGGTTGATTTTCTGTCTTTATTTTACAATATAAGTGAGTTTAATATTCTGCCCTATGCTTTCTGTGCCCTGGATGTCCTCACAGAGTTGTTATAGAGTAGCTAGGGCAGACTACATTTATAATTTGCTTCTCAGTAATTTTCCTGTGAGGACAAGTCCTAAAACAATTATTTTTGAACTAAAGGTCTTGGAAACTTCATTTAACTATCCAATAAGCAGAGACCTAATCTCAGGGGTGATTGCATCCACGTTGTTCTTCCTATTCTCTACAGGTTTTGTAGCCACACGTCCACAATTGCACCTGAACACCCTTCTTTCAGTGTGTATTATGCAGTATGGTTAATATCTGGTATGTATTTTTCTTCCTACCTGCTCCTTGGGAAGGGAAGTGTGAGCCGCCGTGTGCCTGGGTGTTTTTGTTTGGTTTATCCAATATGCATCTTTCTCTGAGTGAGTTTGACTCAAGGGGAATGTTCTTGAAAAGAAGATGCTGAAGGGTCTGTGATTCCTGTTTCAAGCTGGGAAAGCTCAGCAACCTGCACACATGAGCTTAATCCTCCTTACAGCATTTTTTCCCCACACAATGAATTCCTGAAACATGGGTTTCAATCTACGCACACCATGTGCTGCAAAAGGAATGAAGCTCATTTTTGTCAGGAGAGAGCAGTGCCGTGCGTGCTGGTGCCTGCTGGGTGGGCTCTCCAAAGCGTCCCAGCCATGTCAGAGAAGCACGTTATTGCTTACCCTGGTTATTTGGAGAAACTAGTTATAGTACTATGCTGATTTCACTTCTAGTTTAATTAGCTGGGTGGACACTGGGTGCCATGGGTTCACACCCTAATGTAGGTAGACAATTAGGATTCAGGCTGTTCAAGAAGGACGTTAACCTTTTTGGGCATACTGGGTGTAGAAAAGATAAAACTAACCTGATTTAATTACAATAGAAGCTAAAGGGATTGTTGTAGCTTTCCGTCCTGGGTGGGATTTCTCTGACCAGTTCTTTCTGTCTGGGACATTTGCACCAGGTGCAGACCTGACTAGGTAGGACCAGGCTGGAACTAGTATCCTCATCTGCACCGTTGAGAGGGACAGGGAGCAACCTTTGTGTGTGCAGACACTTGTAGCCTTGGGTTTCTTCAGTTTTATAACCACTGTGAAACTCTTCTCTAGACAGTAGGACCCTTGAATCCTATTTCATCTTGGCCACAAAGGAAAACTTCTAACAAATTTCATTATTTCCTCACTGAGAGTTGAATAGACCTCATGTTAATTGCGACACTGCTTCAAATTTTCCATTAGTATATGCTGTATCATTCTTTCATGTCAGTAATTCTTTGTTCAGTCTGCCTCACTGCAGGAATATATTAAGAATCCTTATAGCCCAGATTTAGACATGCTTAGGCATGATGATTTTTCATTTATTGTTGTAGAATGAACATTGCAGAGCAAGCAGGAGGCTAACCATTTAACACCAAGTGTCTTATTAATCAGCTTTTGTTTATTTAATTTAATAAGCAGCTTTTGATAGCTGTAAGAGTCTGGTTGTGTATTTAATTTAAGCAGCACTTACTGCTTGAGTCTTTGGAACATATGACTTCGGCCTTCCTAATACTTTGTTACTGTATGGTGGCCTTTAGATCTCAGAAAGTTTGTTTCATCTATTTTTCTTTTTCTTTTGAAAGTGCAAGAAGTGTTTTCTCCATAGGATTCTGGGGAGTCCACTTTCTTGGGCTGAAAGTTTTACACTGTTTTCTCCTTAATTTTGGGAGGTGTGTGTAGGCACACAAAAGCCAAGCAAATGCTTGCCTTTTGGCATCAAAACCCTGGGAAGCAAGTGTTAGAAACTCCTGCCTTTGAATTCTGTTTGGGCCTTTGGGAAGTTATAGAATCTTCTTACCATCCTCCAATCCTTCCTGAAAAAAATTACCATTATCACATCTTTTCCTTGAATAAGTCCCAGATTATTTCAAAAGAACTACTATAAGAGACAGGGAGCAGAATCCGCCTCTGAGACCACACTCCTACAGTCCTCTAGTCGCATCAATCTATGGGTTTTCTCATGCCTTTGTTCTTTAGAGCCATTTAAAATACTTCCCAAGATGCAGCATGCTGCATTCCTGTGCCTGGCACTGCAAACCTTATCTCCTTAGGGATTCGGTGTCCAGGAGGTGGTTGTCACTCTGGTCCCACTCCTCAAAATTCCTAGGAACAGAAAGCAGAGACCTGCAGGGTAACAGGGTACTTTCTTTAGTTTCATTTGCATTTCATGTATTCATTACTTACTAAGTAATTAATCTGGTTTTGTTTTTCTGAACTAGAAGAATGCCATGTGCTTTTGTATCTTCCATTAGTTCAATCATGTCACATTTACAGGTGGCCTTGGGCATTTTTTATGGATCCAGTAACTGAAGATGGACCTTGCTGTATCTAGTGAAAACTCTCCTTATTTTCCAGTGCTACTTGATTCAACAAAATCTTGATAAATTGAGGACAAAATATTACTGAAATAAATTTACATACATGTGAGTTCTAAGATATTCTTTTTCAAGCAAAAAAAGAATATAAAAATCCTTCTGTTACCCGTAATAGTCACATTTGGGCATTTTTGCAGCACTAGGTTGACACGGAGACCAAGTATTAAATTGACTTTATGTATATGCCTAATTTTATTCACAGTGCTGTGGGCTATAATATTGTGTTTTGAAAGACTATTCAGGATTAAGTCTCTAACTTCACGACTCCTCGCATAAATTATTTAAATACTGTGGGGGTGGGGTGGGGAAGGGAGTTTCAGAAAAATGAATAATTGTAATTGTCTTGATGAAATACATATTGACAATATTAATGTTTAACTATTTGATAAATGCTTTGCAAAAAGGTATGGTCTCCTGCAATTGGCAGATCCTGATGCATTCTGAGAAATACAGGGAAAGATACACGGCTGTGCAGTGCTACGTGTCCTTGACTGTAGCCCCCACTGCTGCAGCCCCTGGCAAGTAGCCCCTATTATGCCATTCTGATACCTAAACAGGACGATAAGTGAGGGACAGTATTCCGTGCTAAACAGCTTAAAAAAAGACACCTCATAACAACAATAAAACCTCCAAAAACTGTTACAAATATTTTTATATTGGCTATTTAAAAAAACCTAACACCCAAAATTCCATACTTGGCAGAAAGACAAGGGCATGGTCCAATTTGATTTTCAAAAGCATGGGTATACAAGTAATTAACAAAGCAAGATTTTAAACCCAATTTAAAAGGAAAGAGGGGAGTAGAGTTTTGAAGAACATAATTCAGTTTGTCTTTCAGTTTATTCCTGTGCTTTTATTGATTTTTAGGGGCTGTTGATTAGTTCAGTTGTAGTCATTAGGATCCTAATTCTCCTAATTCCCTAAATTGCTTGCTTGTGCCACTTTGTAATAATTCATTGTCCTGAATAAAAAAAAGAAAGAGCAAATATTGACATCTGAATTGTTATTTTTTCTATTGTGTTATCTGGCAGAACAGTAAAATCACCATTTTACAACTTTTTCCTCTCTCTGCCTTATAATCAGAATGTAAGATATCTCTAGTAATGATGGAAATGTCTCATCTAAATGGGAATACTTAAGTGTCTGTTGCCACGATATTTTTTATCCTCCCAGGAACAGACATTCTTGGTATCCAGATCCTTCTATTTCCAGATCTCCAAAGAAAAAAACCACTCTGTGCTGGAGAAATGTAACATTCCTTTATGCAATAACAGTCAGGACTTTTACCCATGTTTCCAAATAGAATTTAAAACAAAGACTTTAAATGCTAATATGGGAAACTCAGCTCTTCACTGCAAGTGGGAAGGGCTGTTATGTGGAAGCAGTCATGGAAAGTTATTTTCATGTGTCCATCAGCTACAAGAATGGGCTGTCTCTCAACTATTATGCTTGTAGGGCCCATGTGGACATCTAAAACGTATTTTTGCTGCAAATAATGTCAAAAGGTCCATAGGTTAATTATCTCTGAGCATTAAAGTTCCTTGGGGAGGCATAAGCACAAAACCAAATGTGTGCACCAGGCACAGCAAGTACAGCAGTAATGTTCTCGGCACAGACAGTGCTGGAGTGGGAAGCTAGCCCACTGCCAAGCCTTGGGCACCTTGGCTTTCCCAAAAAACAAGTGGCCATCTGCAAATTAACCTGAGATGGCTCTGTGCTCTAGTGGAATAGCTGATACGCTGAAGCATCAACAAGTGCTCTCTGACAGAAGAAATCCTTAATAAAAGATGTCAAAAATAGTCTTTTCGGGGGGGGGGGGTGGAATCAAAAGCTCAGTCTGGAGGAGGAGTCAGCTTTGTACAGCAAAAGGCGACACCAAGCTCTCCACATGGGATAAGGGGCAAGAACTGATCTTGAAAAGGGCTAGGGCCTGTTATTCTTTAATGACCTGAAGAGATGTCGATGTGAAGGAGCTATTAAAGGACAGTGGAGGCTGAGGAAAGATACTCCTTTGAAGTGGGAAATGAGTCATTTAAGGAATGAGTTTGCTTTTATTTTTTTATTTAATTGCTTTTCTCTCTGTCTGTATTAGCTAGATATCAGCTCTGAGAAATGCGCTATTTGGGCTTCTGGGAATTCATCGGCAATATTTCAAGTCTGCTTGTCTATTGGTTTTATAGACTTGTCAGCAGAAAATCATGGGAGAATGCAAATCAGGAAATCTTTAATTGTGTGTAACTTACCAGTTCATTTCCATGTGTATTTCTCAATGATCTTATTTCCACAACACTAAATGCATGTATGCATTTTATTTTCATTGTGTTTATTCATTGAAAAGTTATGTTATAAATAGAAAAGTGCTCTCCTAAATGCCATCTTGCTAGCATTGTAATGTCATGTCTCTGGCACTCTCAGTTATGCCAGCAAGAGTATTTACTACTGCCAGTTCCAAAAAATAAGCCGTAGGCTGCTGCTCCCTACTTATTTCCTACATTGGGTTTTTTTACCCTAAATCTGTATAGAACTCTGGTGAGAGATTTCCATCTCCTTTGCACCTTTTGAGCCCATCACTGTTGTTGTTGACCACCTGCCATGCAAAACTGCCACGTGAATCAGATCACCTTCTCTTCTCCCATGACATCTCCAATGCCACTCCCCAGTAGGACACCAAGTGCTGCTCCAGGCTCGGTCCTTCCCTTGTTGCTTTTCTTCTTGTCCACCCTTTGCTTTTTCTATTTCTTGTACTCTTCAAAAAGTTTTTCTCTTTCTTTTCTAGATGTCTCACTGTTGTTTCTCTTTCCCTGATCACCTTGTCCCTTTCCCATGTTCCCATCCCTTACTATCCTCTTAAAGGCAAACCCTCGTGTTTCACCTACTCTGTCTCTCCCTCTCCCCAGTGATAACCATCCTCCTTTCCTTACCCTCCTTCTCTCCTCTTTTTTCCTGGCACTCTGACTTCTTTTCAGGGTGGTGGCTGACAAACAGGTTTACACTGCTTTACCCGAACTCAATGAAATAGATGTGCAGCTATTTCTGTTCATAGCAGCTTATTTCAGTTTATATCAAAGCTGCTCTTACACTCTACCACAGTGGAAGCAACACACAAAAGAACCTTTCTTTAATGCTGAAGAAGCTACCCAAGGTGTTTTGCTGGCTGATCCCTGGTGGCTTTTGAGTAACCAGATGTGGGAGCATGTGGACAGGCTCTGAGGACCATGCTTCAGTTCACAGCCCCTCCATTACCTGCTGCTTCTTCCACTGGTTTGTTTTCAGTGGAAGGAGACATTTCCCTTCCAACTCAGCCATCTGCCTTGGTTGTGCCACACTTTTTCTCTTCTATCTCTAAATGGAGTTTGCACCATCTGGGCCTTCCCCCTCTTAGTGGACAGAATTTGTAAATATCGTGATGGGTTTTCTGGTTGGTTTCCTCACGATTTCCTTCTTTTAGCAAGAGCGTGGTATCAACAGAGCAGCCGCCTCATTGATGTGAACCAAGTTGCCTCCCTTGGCACCTCTCCTGCCCTATCTTTTCCACTTCAATTCGGGTGCTCGAGGTGGGATGGCTTGCTTGGTGTCTGTGCAAACATTACGACATTTTACAAAAATAGTAGTGAATAATGCTGTTAGTTCCTCCTCACTGTGGTTTGATTTTCTTTCTTTTAAGCATAGCTCATTAAGACTGTAGTTAATTTTTTAATTTCTTATTATCTATTAGTTTTCAGCTTAGATCCATCCCACTGCTGATTTACATTAACCTCGGTGTCCCTCTGCAGCTCTGATAGTGTCTTACTTGGTTTCTGAGTACTGCTGAGGGTTCATCTCTGACAGCAGCCAGGCCTTTAACACTCTGTGATCCTATAAATCAGTCTGATTTACCTGATTTTTATGGCTGCTGATAGCACGCAATGTCTTCATTTGTAATGATAAAATATACATTTGTACCCCCACCCTCAGCTTCGCCTTGTCTAGCTCAAACCAAAGATGGTTATTTCTCACATCACTCAGTTTGACATAGAGGGCAACTGTTGTTTTGTCTATAATTCTGGTTGTGAGGAGAATATAAAGACACCTATAGGACGTTTGCTCGTTTGCAGAGGGATGGATTACCCCAGCCAGCCGTCCACTTGCAGACTCCGATGAATGGGCTTGATGCCTCCTTCAGCACTAAGTATTTACTGCTTCACTGAGCTGGCCTACTAATCTAACTACACTGAGGGTTTTAAAATAAGTGTCATTGCCTTCAGCTTAATTAATTAAATTTTCTAATTGTGCTCTCTCTTTAGTACTGTACAAGGTAATAACTGATGCTTTATTTGGGGTAATTCAAGAAAAAATCACCTTGTTCTTATCACCGGGTTGTGGGTTGTGTTTGTTTATTTAAGGTTTCCCTCAATATAGTACCCATAACATTAAATTGCCTAAGACTGTGGGAAAGCATCTTCCATATACAACGCAGGAGAGATGCTGAGAGTCCTGGGTGATGTGGCTGCTGGGTCAGGCCTGACTTCCTAACAGTCCTACAGCTGGTAATGTTGGATTTCATTCTGCTGCTGGGAACCCATATACCCAACACTCCTTTTAGGATTAGTTTGCAGGATGAGGATCATGGGTCATTTAAGCCTCATCCCAATTTTTAATTATTTTATCCTTCCTCTGAAATGGATATTGGAGAAGAGAAATAGGCCCATTGGGTGTGTTATGATCATAGGGTGTAAACCACAATCTAATCCTTGTGTAGTCTGTTTAATAGAAGAAAACACAGCAGAAAGATCCATTTGAATGGTTTTAAGATCATCATCTCTCTAAGTATTGTCCTTATTTTCCAGAGATGTTCATAAATGGTAATTGCTGCTTTGGGAACAGGCCATTGAGAGTTTCTGGGTATTTGGCAGTGACTGGAGTCAAGGGGCTTAAGGGCTTTTCCACATTGGGAAATTTACAGATGTAATTACACCAATGTAATTGTACAGCTCTAATTGTACCAGCATAAACACTCCACGTTTTCCTGGATGAGGGTTACTTTTGTCTTGTTTATCGTGCTTGCACTGTGACATGCTTTGCGTGAAAAGGAGCAAACTTTGGCAGGGTACATTCACCCATACCAGAGCGCTGGAGCTAAGGCTGTGCCAGGTCCCTGCAAGCCATCCACAGAAGGCATCCCATCATCTACCATACCTACAGCCACATAGATTTATGACCCAGCACCATGGAAAAATTAGGAAGGCTGTGTTGCACGGCCCAGTGGGATTATTTTGTCCATAGGCTGTGCTTCAGCCGGCTGCGTCGTAGCTGTTATCTCACTATTCTGCAGAATAACAGAAAGAGCTATCTAGCAGGGACGTGTCTCTGTGTCGCTCTTGGTACCACAGATTCTAAAAGGGATGGAATGACATGCGCTTTCAGGGAGATGATATTACAGTGTATTATTGAACAACTGAGCCATGGGTGTCCTTTGAGCAATGTAACAGCAGCGAGCTCAGGGAGTGTTGCCGTCAGGGCTGGGAGGAGAACGCTCCCGGACCCAGAGCTTTGCTTTGAGGCTGGGTAAGTTAAGAGTAGAGGAGGCAATGCAGGTGAGGGGGGAATTAATCTGCTAGAGTTTCTGTGCAAGGTGCAGTTAAAAGCATTAGGAGTCTTTGTGTAACCACCGTTATTTGAAGAGACAAAACTCTAACTCTGGATTTATGTGTGTTCAGGACAAAGAAATGTTGCTTCTTTCTGCAAGTCAGCATCAATAGCCAGCTGGAACCTGCCTAAAAATGTTTCTCTTTGGATTTGTAATTTTTTTTTTTTTATTATTAAATTAAAAAGAGGGACCTCATTTTTGTTTCAAGTACACATTCTGCAATATTTCTGATAGTATGGGAAAAAGCATACTATGCGCTTAAAAATTACTGCTCATTAATTAGCTTCTTTGATCCTAAGAGTGAAAACATGCCACCTGTGCCAGAAGGTGGCTTGCAGAGTCTTCTTTAGAAAAAAGACTTTTGCTGAAAAAGCTTATCCTCTCTGCTGTGTTACGCAAACAAATAATTTTATTCTTTTTCTTTTAGTAGGAGTGAAGTATGAGGTTTTTTCTTTTCCCAGCTTGCTAAAAATGTGTGATAACAAATTGACTTCAGTGGGAGTTTTGCATGGGTAAAAGCTGAAGGATCAATCCCCATATTGTATGTGATTTTGCCCTAGTAATTATTCTTCAGTTGAACAGCTTCTCCATGGCAACAGCTTCAAATAAGTCTTGTATCTTCACCTATTTTTAAAAAAAGGACATATTAGGGTGTATGTTTTAATTTTTTTTCACCCTAAAAAGAGAGACAGGAAAAGAATCAGACACAAGAAGAAGTGTACAGGATTTGGCCAAAGATGTCCTTTCTTCCACTCACATCCCCTTTTCTCTGTCCTAAGAAGGGAAAAAAAAAAAAGCATATACAGTTAAAAATAAATCCACTCCTTTGTCTTTCCACGTCCCCTTCCTGAGACTCTGAGACATTATGACGCTGACTTGATCAATCATCCCACATCCACCCTGACAGTTCCTTAACACAAACTTTATTCTTTCCTATTATTTTTTTTCAGCCAGAGTCTGCTTTCAGTCTGGCAATTAAGTGTCCTACTTCTCCTGTCCTCACAACTGCATTTTTGTCAGATGGCTCAGCTGAAAGTCAGGGCCTGGTAGCTGCTTGCTTTGTTTTGCACCCTCTTACTAAAAGTAAAGGGAGCAAAATATTCTGTGGTGGATATTCTCTTTCACACTGGACTCGCCTCACAAATTGTTGGTGATGTTTCTACATGCAGTTCTGCTCCTAAAAAAGGGACTTTTCTAATTTTTTGCCAGAGACTAGAAAACACATCCATTTTCAGCAATATAATAGTCAGGAAAAACATCCAATTATTTTAGACTTAATTTTCTATTTTCATTTTAGTTTGGCAACTGTGCTTTAGAGCAAGGGTTTCATAAGAAATCATCCTTATAGTTTTCTCTTGATAGTGGAGATCACTATCTTTTGAAATAATACATCCTTTTGGAAGGTCTTTTTCCTTAATTCATTTCCAAATGTGGGGTTATTGTTGTATGCTGGACATGCTATTTTTCTGTCCGGTTCTATATGCTGTGCCACATTTGAAAGGCTAATGGGGTAAAACGGGTCCCCCTCCTTTCTGCTGAATGCTTGAATATGGGAACTCTGGCAGATAAGTTCACCTGTGCCAGTGAGACGATTTTTGAAACACCACTGATGGACAGTTTTGGTGACAGGTTTTCGCGCATGGCTTTTTTAAACTGATGTATACGGCCATGTTACACCTGTTTCACCTGAAAGCCCATGTCATGTGGCATACAAAAGATGTTATCTAATTGGTTTCAGTAGGACTACATCCCGTGTGACAACTATCTTGTCATTTTTAAGGTTGCCTCTGAAAGTTTTTGCAGGTTATGTCTAATTTTAAAATCGCTGCCAGCTCTTGTGAGGATCATCAAATGCTGCTGCTGGTTTTTAGCAAATCCAGGATGACTGACACTGGCCCTGAGTCTTTCTTTCTGTAGCTGCTCACCCCTCTGGTTGTCTGCTGCTCTCATCCTCCCTGCGATGCACATCACTTTTAAAGATCCAGTCTATATTATGACCCAATAAAGAGTTTTATCTGCAGAACTAAGATAGGCAACAAACCGTGGCAGAAGGTGGGAAGAGTTTGCTGGAGGATGAGAACATCATAAACCAGCTTTCGCATTTAACCTGATTTATCGCTGTACCCTGAGCCACAACACTCATCCATGTCAGCAGGTGCTGCTCGGTTTTCTTCTTTTCTTTGCAATTCTCAGTGTCAAAAAGAGGGCTCATCAAAAAGAGGCCTCGTCAGGCAGCATCCACAAGTTTGCTGGTACACTATAAAGCCTTGCCTTTTGCTGTTTCCTGACAATCGGAGTAGAGAGAGTGGTTAATAAAGCTAAACTAGTATTTTTCACTCAAAATGTTGACAGCCATTTTGCAAATGCCATCTTTGCTCTCAGATCTTGGGAAACAGCTTAATAATTAACGTTACAGTGGAGATTTTAACTGTCTGCCAGTTCTGAATTATCAGCAAAACAACACACAAACTCATGAGATGTAGCAGCCGTGCCTCAGTTGGGCTGGACATCAGGCACTGAAGAGCAGCTGTCATGTTTGATACGGTGCCATCAAATAGAAGAAACTCTAACTGAATCTTGAACAGGATGCATCTATTAAGTTTTCATTATCTATATTTGGCTTGAACAGTTACAACACCCATCTTTTGTTGGCATTAAAAATCAGGCCAGCAATTAAAAAAATGAAATAAACATAACTAGCAGTGAAAAATACCGGATTTTTTTTTTTAAAAAAATGTCTTGGTTGTAATAGTGATGAAATAGTATACTCTCAGTCAGGTTGGGAGAATAATTTGACTCTAAAAAAGCTGTGAGACAGAAATTTCTTGTTACCCTCAGTTCTATGCTACCTGTTTTGACACTTAGTCTAACACCAGAGTAATTAATTCCAAAGAGCTATCTTTGAAAAAGAACCCTGGTTTCCTGCTGAAAATTATAGATATCACTCTACAAGGAGAACAAAAATAAACAATAGTTTATTTTTATCACAGAAATTTGTATCATTCTGTTTAATTGAGAAGTATCCAAATTCTCCAAGTGAATTCTTATATATACTTAATGGGTAAAAATGGGTGTGATTTGATACCATTCATCACTGGTTGTATTGGTCTTTTGTCCAGCAACCCAAAAGTTACAGAGGGTTTTCTGCAATGTTAGCCTTATTACTAAACTTTTAATAATAATTAAAACCAAACAAAAACCCAAACCTCTACATTTTACAGCTTAATGTGATTCAGCAGACCAAAGTGAAATGCTTACTGGTGTCTTGTGGACCACCAGAGAAAGCTGGGACAGCAGGTGGGATCCTTGCTGTGGTCCCTGGAATGTCTTTGCTGAAAGTGCAGAATTTCCATGGGCAATGCATGTCATTCAGGCTCAATTTTCCCACATGGCAAAGAGAAACACCTTTTTCCATCA
>KZ506928.1:56057-88669 GCA_002844005.1 Limosa lapponica baueri | reverse complement strand
GTCTCTACTCAGATCAGAGCATCCCAGCTGTTATTACAAATGAATGACACCAGGGCACCAGACTAGATGGGAAAAACTAATTTATCAGGAGTCCAGCTTACAATTTTGAGTTGTTAAGGGAAAAAAAAAGTGATACAGGGATTTGTATGTGTTAATATTCTCTAAACTTAAAAATGCTTGTTAAATGTGGTAAACTTAACACATGCTCCTGTCAAATTGCATTTCTGGCTATGGAAGGTAGATTATAGCTTACTGTTTTTCTCAAGGTATGTTTGTTTAAGCTCCATCACAATGTAACGACAAGGCCTGCTGTCTACATATATTTTGTTATATTTATATCCTATGCTCAGATGTAGGTAGCACATAAGTGCAATTCTGTCATTTATTAAGCAGTTAAAACTGATCCTAATTTTCAAGGGTCTATTAGAATGTGGAAGGAGTCATGACATTTATCTTGCAGACTCATGCTTTTGAGATCTAAATGCATATGTAATATCTAGTAAAGAAATTTTACTTGCTGGGCTGGAGTCTCAGGTCACACTGAATTTGCGCTTGTGCCATCTTTTCTGAGGGAAAAAAAGCCTTTGCTCATATCTTTGAAGGGATGTGAAATAATGGACTTTTACACTGAGACATTTGTTCTTCCAGAAAAGCTTTTACTGGCCAAGAGCAATGCCCAGACACTCCTGTTGCTTGGATAAAGGTAATTGGTGAAGAGGCAGTCCACATTTAGTGAAAATAAAAAAACAATGTTTTCATAACTTTAGGGATTTCCTTCCTTCCTGAAAATGACCATTTGAGCATGCTGAGGAAGTTATACCATTATGTTGGTACTTTGAAATAAATCTCAGAGAAATATATTAGCACGCAGGCAATGTAATTGTGGATGTGGGCTAAGTTATATGGCTGTGATTATAGATATGGAGGAGAAATCCATGAGGTGAATTCCACATGTATCCGTGTGTGCAAGTTAAACCTTTATAAAGTAATAGCAAAAGGAATAGTGTGTGTTGTGAAGTCGGAGTTGAATAGTAGTCCTGCAAGCTGCCTCCTTTTTAGTTAATGAAGACAGAGAAATCTTTGTAATATATAGAAAGTCAGGATTCTCTAATGTCTTGACTATCCTCCCATTAAACATTATCCTGGACATAGAAATGGAATGTGTTAGCTTTATAGGGGAAATATTGACTGGACAGGCTGCTAACATAGAGATTAATTTTATTATTTAGGAAGGCAGAATATTAGGATACATGAGTGTTTCTTTTTTTAACCAAGATGCTATGCTGTCAGTGGTAAAATATTACTGCAGGAGAGTTTTCTTTTTATACACAGTGGTAAGAAGTATGGCTTCCTTTCTCGGCACTTCAGCCACAGATGCTATCAGCTAGACCATCTGTGGTGACAGATTTGTGTTATATCACTTAGAAACTAAGCGAAGCTGGTAAAGCCTCCTACTGCAGGATATAAGTAGCTTCTGCTAAGGCTGGGATGTATTACGATTCTGTCTTTCTTCAGGGGGCAGAGGAGTGGGAGGATTGTGTGGATAGAGGCTCACAATAGCTTTCAATCATGTCTTCGTTGAGTCTTGAATTGCTGGTGTGGATCTTCTGGGGCAATGTCCACACGAAACTCCTTCCTCTGTGTCCCCACAGGGGATAGATCTGGATTCTTGCTCACTGTGAGCCACTAGCAAACCTAGCCGATCTGTGGAGGACAAGTGGGACGCTAAATCCAACCTCAGAGGAAGTCTGTGTAGGTGGTATGTACCAGGCTCTCATGTGGCCCTCTCCTCTAGAGGAATGTCTCTGCAGAAGGGACAATGTCTCCTCAAGGTTACATTGTCTTCAAGATGGTGACATTTTGGGTCATAGTGGTCTTCTTCCTGCCCAGATGAAATTTTTTCATTTCATAGTCTTCAAAATGTTCTTAACTGGTGTTATGCGATTTCCCAGAGGATGACAACCAATTGTTGTTAACAAGTCACCATGAACACCATTTGAGCACTGGTAGGACTGAAACCATTACACCACACAGAGAAAGCTGGCCACTCCAGGGATGGTTTTTCAGCCACAAGCATGCAAGACAGGGGTGTTGAAGGCAGTAGTGTCATACAGCATTTCTGTGCAGTGAGATATGGTACAAATAGCCATTTTGGCAAAAACACTGCAGAAAGCTTTTCTGGGCCAAGAATGGAAACCTTCAGTCTTCACATCTGTGACAGTCCAGTTGAAGGTAGATGCATTAGACTGGAAAGAAATTATTTTCATGTCTCCATAAACACAAAAGAAATGTGGTTTTAGACTGAGAAACAATTTTTGCTGCTGAGAACAATGCAATGTCCTTGTTCTATGTTCGGAAACAGTGGGGCATACTCAAATACCAAATGAGCACAATAGGATTTAACAGTATGAAGGCTCTCCAGGTATCTTGCATTGAGAATTACAGGTTCCTCAGACCATAGAGCTACCAACTCATTCCTCATCTCAAATTCTACAGAGCAAAAGGAGTTGAGCACCTTTATGGGAGCTAGCATTTTACGATCTCAAGCTCCCCATGTACAAAACAGAAGAGATTATCCATTTGGTTATGTAGAGAAGTGGCCATGACTTCTTTCAGTAATAGAATCCATAAACCATCCAAAAATAAAACTATGGCATTTTACAAAATCTAAGCGATAACAAACACCTACTTGTCAGTATAAATTTGCAAAATTGTCTTTCCGTTCTTTTAAAATAAAATCCTACTGATAACTTACACTTTAAATCCAGCAAAGAGACTTTCCAACAGATGATCTCAGGAAATTGTTTTTATCTTTGTCTTTGGAAATTTAGGCTTGCTGCATTCACCCACAATAATTTTGCGGAGGGAAATCATAGCAATGGTTTCCTGCATACTGTTCCTGCACACAGTGCAGCCAGCTAAAATTTTCCAGTTGGTAAGATAAATACTGAAAGATTCATACAATTAACAGTTATTTTTTTGTGCAGTCAAGTTTCCTGAGGGATAAATTGATAGTCAGTTAATTGCCTAGTTGGAAGGCATAGCTTACATGCAGTAGCTTATGGCATCTCAGGTGTTACTACTCCTTTTCTTAATTTGTCACCTTTTTATTCTTTCCTTTATCCTTCCTCCATTCTTTCATCCCTCTGAGCATTTGGACCCCAGCTTTATGAAGACTTAAATTAATGCACCCAGAATAGCTCTATTGATTGCAGTGGTTACTGCATGTATGGCATCTGCGGTTGCCATACTGCCTCTGAGCAAAATCTCCACTTGAGTTTTCTTCTTCCATCTTCAAAATGTGCCAAGACACTAGTTCAGGGTAGAGGGCATCAGAAGAGGTTGCTGAGCCTGTCTTTTAGGCATGGTAACACAGAGGGCACACAAAGCATCAGTCATGCTCTGATTTCCCCAGCTGGCTAGGGAAGATGGCAGCTGGACCCCAGCAGAGCTGGCCCAGTCATGTTCCATCAGGAGGGTAGACAGACAGCAGGTTTGCTATTGGGCATGGCCAACACTACCCCTAAGGAGAAGGGTCTGTGCATGACGTTATTCAGGCATCAGGCTACTCCTCCATGAGGCCCTACTGGTGCACCACAAACCCTACCTCAAGCACTCCAGTGTTACTGTTTCAGGGAACACAGTCATCACTGCGCTGAGTAGGAAACAACCTTGCCCTTGACCCAACACCCTGAAAACCATCTCTAAGTAAAACTGGAAGAAGACAGACCTGGAAGCCTCAGATCCTGTCAGCAACCTCTAGTCTATTTTCGGCACCTGTTTCTCGCCAAAATCTGTTGGGACTTGGTGCTGAAATACTTTGGAGGATTTAAATAAAACTACTTAGTATAATAAAAAGATAAAATCAGGCAGTGTGCCACTGAGAAACATTTGAAATTAATTCTTTTCCCTTTTTGATTTCCAGAAAATATTATTTTTTTGCTTTTTTAAAATGTGAACTGGCTATCATCCATTTTAAAGCAAAATGAAACTGGCAACAAAGACTGCTGCATTTAATTGTTTTTTTAACATATCAAAAGTATTGCCTACAATGGATGTGTATTATTAAAAAGGAGAAGAAACTGTGATTGGTTTTACTTGAGGATCAGTGGTGTCTGTTTAACTAGGCTTTTTTCTTTATCAGGCATTTGTCAGGAGGGTTTGTCGTATGTGTACGCGTGGTAGGATTAAGCTAAGCTGAGACACAGCAGATTTATTCATTTAACAGGTTTTCTGGTTTATTGGGGTTTTTATTTTGCAGTCTTCAATATAATTAACTTGTTGCTTGCTACCTTTCAGCCCTGCTGCCCCTCACGTGAGGTGAGGGAGCTTTGTGGTATCTTTGCAATGCCTCACAGCTCTAGAAACACACAAAGTCAAGACAGGTTTCCTGGTCCATGCTTTTGGGGAGGCTTTCTACAAAGACGTTGAGTTTCTAAGCACTTTCTTGATGCTGACATCCAAAATCCTGCCTTAACAGAGGTTCCTTGGTGTCTGTGCTTGTCTGGCTCTCAGTAAAGGTGTGCAGCAAGGTGGGGTGCAGTCTGTGGGGGCGTTGCAGGAGGTCTGTCGGAGTTTGTCTCCAAAACTGAGCAGTCTTCTATACTGAACACTCAACTTCCAGCATGCACACAAAGATATCTTATCCCCAGTAACTCTTCATGCAGCTAAAGTGATCAATACCAGAATCCAGTTGTTCCTGATCCCCATATCCAGTGCGCTGTTGACTGGACAACATACAGCCTTGTTAATATATTGCTATGGGGGGATTATAAATAATTAGAGATACAAGGAATGAAACCCTGGGCTCTTCTCAATTGGAAGGCACCTCTGGGCATTACCTAGTCTAAACTCCTGCTTACAGCAGAGCACGTAGAGCGATCTTCCCAGGAGCTTCTCCAGTCAAGGTCTGAACAACCCATGCTACATGAGGTCCTAGCAAAGACTGTGGGTGAAACTAAAATTAAATGCAGACAGGTATTACTGCAATAGAAAAGGTCCTACCAAAACAGAGATCGTCACTCTGTTGTGTGTAAAAGGGGAGACAGAAGAAACACAAGATCTTTGGCACAAATTCTCCTGTCTGTCACATCCTTGTCATGTCTTTGAAGCCAGAAAGTCCACCCATTGGATAACTTGGGTCAGAACCCAGTTCTGCAGCAGAGACATGATGATTCTTCTGTAGAGAAGAATATTTTATTAACAGCATGCTTGTTATGTCAACTATCAGCCATTCATGAACTTTTATTGACAGTTAAATAGAACCTGAATGGTTTTGTTTTTTGGCTGTCATTCAGGGGTGCTTTTGCTTTCAGGTCTATCTTAACCTGAAAGCATGTAATTTGTTTCATTTGTGGTGCTGCATAGGAAATGAACCTAGGTCTCTAGTGCTCAAAGGCAAATGCAGTAATCATCTGCATGACTTGATTCCTTATTCCGGTAATATGAAAATTGTCAATTATGGATGAATTATGGGCGCTACTGATACCTGTAATTTGGTTCTGTAGTTTTGTAAACATATGCAGCTGCATTTAATTGTATTTTACTAGTCATGTAATTCATTAAGGTGCACCTGCAGTCACCTAAGATACAGATATTAACGAACTGAAAAGGTGTATTTCATTGTCTCCTATTTATATTGACATTTCTTACAACGGTTTGTTTTTAATCACGTATCTGTGTATCTGAGATGCTGATATTAAAAAAATATAAATGATTGTGAAATAAACAGACAACATAGCTAGCTGCTGTATTTTAACTTCCTGAAAGCACTTGCTAAATAATTAATTTCAATAATTGTTTTCCCATGCAAAGCCGAAGACTGGAGGAAAGCTGTAGAATTGATTTTTGCAACAGCTATTGTGGTAAAGATGAATAGTTATCTAACTGATTCCAGGGATGTGAGCTGCTGAAGCCCTTACTCTGTACTTCCATGCTTGAGTGGTGATGGATGTTGTTCAGCTCTGCCCGAATACAGTACCTTTACCTTTCATCTTCTAGTCCAACCTCTTGGAGAAGTTATCTTCAGATAACTTTCAAAATACACGTTATATTTTGCACAGATACATATCTAATATGCACAGATGCACAGCCTGCTCCTCCTCTTCTGCTTCTAGATATTCCTATCATTTGGATTAAAACAAAAAATGAGTAGTTTTATTAGCCAAATAGCCATCCCTCTGTTTAGTGCATTTTGCAGAATGTATTCTGCAATGTAGAGCACTGAGAATCAGATCTTACAGGTCACACCTTGGATTTCTTTTTTCCCCTTCTTTTAGCATGTCTCGTTTTACCTATTATGGGAAAAAACCCCAGTCTTATGGCAGAAGCCTGTGGCTTCAGCAGGTCTGGGGTAAACTCTGGCTTTGTGGTGAATTGTCATACCTTTGCTGCACTGGATAAAGATGGAAAAGAAGGCGACACAGAGAGCTTCAGTTACTGTCTGCGTCCCTGGGAACATTGCTCTGTGGCTGTTGTCTGTACGGGAGAGCATGGGGAAGAGTGATGAACCCATTATCTGCAAGCTGCTTAGAGGAAAGTCAAACCTTTCCATCAGCTCAGGAGATGTACTCTGATCTCCTCTCAGTATTGGTCTCTGCCTGTTCATGCTCTCCATGTTAGCTGCCTCTTGTCTCTGACGAAGTACTACAGTCAGGTACCTTCTTTCCATCATTACTTTCTCCTTGAACAGAGTTTCAGTTTTCCTTTTTCCCTCTACCCTACCTGAAAGGATTGTCCCCAGTCAATCACACTGTTACATGTATGAAAGAAGCCACACCACTGAAGTCAAATAGCATAGTAGCTAATCAGAATGAAATTATTAAGACTGAGGAAGATGTAGAATTGCTTATCAGAGGTTACAAATACTGTAGTTCCCATCCCTGAATCAAAGGCATTGTATTTCTTGAGAAAAAGCGTCCTTTCCTTGAAGAACCTGTTGGTTGGTTGAGGATTTTTCCTGGAAGCAACAATAACTTGTTTTATATTCTGCTTACAGTTAAATATTTTTTGTCAGTAAAGTTTTCCCAGCTCTAGTTGTTAGAATACGCTTTCTGTCTTGCATAAAGTTGTTCCTGTGCCCTATAATGTAGGTCCTAAGACAAAAATAGAGTGAATCCTTTCCGTACATCTTGACATATTCAAGGATGTGTAAATTTTTTGTTGCAGGTTGGGGGGGAGGGGTGTTAATTCAGTATTTCAGAAGTTTTTGTGATCTGAGAGTATGATGACATTATGCTAGAAAATATTTTCTGGCCTTATCATGATATTCTGTGATAGATGCTTTTGCAGTTGCAATATTCGTCATAAAATGGATTAATTCCATTGCTCAGATGATGTACTTTGTGGCTTGGCACCATTTAACTACACAGTGATGGTTATTGTAAGAACAAGCTAAATATTCTTCAGCCTATCTAGGATATTAAGTACTACCAGCATCACACCTCCATTTCTGGAGGTGCTTTACAGGTACAGTTTCCAGCTAGGAAAATGTCAAGCAAGAAGATGAATTGGAATCTGAATAGCAAGACTTGCATAAGGGAACACAGGCTCCTCAGATGGAAGAGGCAGATTTCAGGACAGATGCCTTAATTAGAAGGAATTAAGGATTAATAGTGTAAATAACTTCCAAAAAAAACAGAGGAGTTGCTGGAATGAATAATCTGATTGTGTCTGTCCTGACATCTGTGCAAGTGTTGGAGTGTCCAACAGTAGGAACGTTTGCATGGGAATAATCAAAGTACTCATGTTCTCTTATGCTAGAGTCTAAAAACAGATTAAAAAGTTAATTTCATGTTTCTTCTGTTTCTTTGTTATGCTCATTAAGAACATTGCAGACAATTGAAAGAGAAAGTAAAATAAAAAGAAAAAGGAACTGCCGTTGTTGGGGAGAGGACTGGGAGATATGGAAAGGTGGATGGGAATTTACTCTACACCAGGACAGGGTGGTATTATTCACTGGGGGAATACTGTTCAGAAATCTGAGTTAATAGGGCAGCTTGGCTGTTTTATGATTCTGTTGTACTGACTGTATTGAAATGAGGTATTAAAGAACAACTGAAATGCAGAAAAATGTTAACAGTAGGCTACATTTTCAAATAACTTTATTCAAGCTGTTCTTTCCAAGGAACTATAGAATAGATGAAGCATAGTTCCATTAAATTAATGTGTCGGTTGAATCATTTTAAAGTCCTCTTTCTGCATAATACCAGAATTTGTAAGGATAATGAGATGCCCAAATCCCACAAGTTGGTTCATCCAGCAGGCACTTTAGCCAATTCCAGTTAGGGTCATTTTCTTCCTTAGATTTAGATGAATTCTCCTCCAAAGCTTGATTTTCACTGGCCTTTGGAGAAGTTCTTTGCATTACTCACATCTTACCCACTTCACTGTGCAAGGGAATAAGATGTAGTCCTTGTCTCTGCCTATACACATCATTTGAAGTTGTCTTTAAATGAGATGCTCTTCCAAGCCACATAGGTATCTAGATTAGAGGTAAAATATCCCTGTCATTAGATGGTTCCTTGTCTTGCTGCATGTCATAGAGTGTTGGGGAATGGCTCTATTAGTTTTGAGTTTGCAAACCTATTGATTTTCTGCCCCTTTTCCCTCTGTCAAGCAAAGACACTGGTTATGACAGCACCTATCTCTGTTTTTATAGAAGGTTCCACGCACAGCAACAAACTTCAGAAATTAATGGCTTTATGACAAACTCAGAAACTTGCATGATAGCGTTTACTTTGATCATTGATTTGTAAACAGTCTGAAGCATTAGAAGAGAGGAGAGGTGTATCCAATTCTCGGCTGACCAGTGAGTGCCTGTGTCTAATTGATTCTTTTGTGCCAAGTGGAAATTGAGTTTTCTTGGCTCAGAAAAAGGTACCTATTTCTGGAGTTTGCTACCATTTAAAACACTTCTGTTTATCCTCATGATTGCCGTTGCCACAGAGCATTGTCATTTGCTTTTTGCTGTTCTTTTCTAAGCACGCTGAACTAACGAACTTTAGTTTATAACCTTAATGGTTGTTTGTATAATTGGTTCTTGCTACATTGAGCATTTACTCTTATATCTCAGGTCTTTTATTGCTGAACTCCACTCAGACACTTCAGTGGTGTAGGCTTATCCAGACCACAGAATTGCTCGATACACAATACGGATAATTCAGTGTTTGGTTTCCTGCAACACACATCAAGGATAGTTATCCTAGACTGGGTTTGTCTTAAACAAGGACAGAACTATGATCATTTCTGGCACCGATAGAAGGCCAAGGTGTACAAAAAAAGGATGATTTTCTCTTTTTTTACAATATTAGCAATTTCAGGATGCTGCAAGACACACTATTTGCTAACTTTGCTAGCTTCCTGCTATCTGTTCATACTTTCTGAAAGGCTCTCAGAGCAGAACTCACAGTATGAAGCACACAATGGCTGTGTATTAAACACAGCTTTAATTTGAAAATAAGTGTGGGATAATTTGTAGTTTAATTGGTTTGTGGCTTCATCTGTCTAGGGAAGGTAGGAAGAGAGTATACAAACCATCCTCCATTCTGCAGCTTGCTTAAACTTTCATTCCCGGTGAGTGGACCAGGAGACGGTGGGTGGCTCCAAGGGCTGGGTAACACCTTGGCTGAGCCCTCCCACTCACTGGGTCAAAATAGCTGAGCCAGCACCTGTGTGCGGGGAGGTAATAATTTAGTCCTGTTACAGGCCAGCGCTAAATCACTACCCTTTCCCTCCCACGGGGAGTAGGTGCTTGTGATTCAGAGATGCGTCTCTGAGTCAGGTGCCCTCCCGGGGCTCATCGTGGGATGTTCGCTCTCGCTTTAGCGTGCAGCAATGCAGAGGAGTTGATGCTCGCCAAAACATTGCTGGGGGGGAGTAATTGCATGCAATTTGAGAAGAAGGTATAAGGAACTGCTTTGCCTTTTGGTTCCTTCTAACCAGTGTCCCATCAGCCTTTTGGTGATAAAGAAAGGTTTAACGTCCTGAAGTTGAAATTTTACACTCTTTCCAACTCTTTGTTTTCTAAAGTATATATTATAATGCATAAGAATGTAATCATAGTAAAGGCTTTCGCCTGCAGAGATGTCCTAAGTGTCTTCTCACGCCTGCATTTCAAAAGGCAGCCCTAACAAATATAAAGGGGGAATATGAAACAGTTGAAGTAGTAAGAATTTTCTGGCAAATGGCTTTCCAAAGGAAAATATCTTTCTTCCCAAATCTGAAAATGCCCATCATGAGAAATGTCAGCTTAATGCAAATTAATGTGGAGAAGAAAATTGGAAGTTTTCTCTGGTGTATCCCTGAAGGCTCTCCTGAAGGACCATAATGTTGCTGTCACTGCGTGTCTGCTGGAGGGAAGGGAATGTGCAAGAATTTTCCCCAGGGCAGCAATTTCAGCCATGCTTAGATGGAGTTTCTGTGTGATTTTTTTTTTCTGGAAACTCGTACTGGGGAGCACAGGGAATTATGTTTCTGTATAGTTAGGGTGATTTTTGTAATTATCTTTCTTCCCCCCCCTCAAATATTTTTTCCTAGTATAGGAGCAAATGTTCAAACACAAGCAGAAATGCTATGGTTGTGGTACTGCAGCAGGAGCATGCTGTGGGTGAAGAACTGTTTCCTCTGCTTGTTGCTTTCTCATTAGGGTTGTTTCTTGAGACAGTGTATTTCTGAGATTCTTAAAAGCACACAATAGCACACTTTTGTTCCTGACCACTTCCTCTCCAAGACTAGGAAACATGCAGGAATAAGGCAACAGATTTAGAATCCACCCAAATATGCAAGAAATGTCTTGTTTCTCCTCTACTGGGCCCAGTTATTCACTACCTGTTCCTAGACTGTCAGTGCCTGTCTTGCTCAAAGGGAACAACAATGCTATTACTTGTAAGTATATTACTAGTGATCACTTTATAAGCTAAAATGAAAGTATACTCAAAAACTTTCCTTAGGCAGGAGCGAAAGCAAATGAAAGAACAGGAGAGATTCATGATTTTGATACGTCTTAACAGTAAGTGACTCAGACTCATACAAGGTACCTTTTATTCTGGTCTTTTGTGCACTCATGTCATGACGGATGCTCATGTCTTGTTCTTTCCGTAAAGTGGCCGTGGTACTTCTGAAAAGGCTGTCATCAGTGCCAGAGAGAGAAATGCTATGTGAAAAGTGGTGGTACAAGTTTTCCTGCTCCACAAGTGTCCTTGCCTTGATTTTTTAGGGGCCACCTAGTAGAAAAAAAGTAGTACCTCTGCTATTACAGCCATTCAAACAAAAACTGACTATAAATATCTCTACTAGCTCCAAGCATAGTGTAGTTTTTCACTTGAGGAGATTGTTCAACCAGTATCTCCTGACCATCCCCAAGCATCGTTAAGTAATGTCTCTGCAGGAGAAGGGCTGTTCTGCAGAGAAACGCCTCCCTGCGGAGCTGGAAATTTAGTCTCTCTTAAAGACTCTTGATGAGAATTATGGTCACCCTCATCTCCTTGTGCCTCAAAAAGGATGGCTTTCGCCTCTGAAATGATCTGGTTGTTGATGGAGTGACTGTACTGTTGGCTGTCGCTGCTGTCAGTGTGGGGAACCGGTGGTGGTCCCACGGCTGTGTTCTTGCAGAACTGCTGATTTCCTAAATGATTGTGCAGAGAGAGAATCCATGCAAACCCCTTGCAGGCGATTTGTCAGATGTGTCCAACTTTCCTTACCCAAGGAAATTATTTTTGCCCATTTATTGTTACCTGTGAATGAATCCTGTAGTTCTAATCTTAAAATTCAGGTTGAACATTAGACTAAAATTTCATGGTAATATAATTGTTTCTTATGAGATCATTCTACCTCATAAAAGGTGGCTTCTGATGGTCTGGAAATAATGTTATAAAACAGAAAGACCTCAGAAACACTAATGCATCACCATCTCTAGAACTCTGTTATCTAAAAAATACTTGAAGTGCCTTTCTGCTGTGCACTGTGTCCAGAATCAAAATGAGGAAAGACAAATTTTTAAGATAAATTGGTTTGTGAAAAATTTATGTGCACTTTACTAGTGCAGGCAGGATGTAATCTGTTTTGTATTGAATCTGCTTGAAAAAAAAACCCACAATGATAATGAGATTTTTTAAAGGCACTTTTAAATTCATGCTGGCAAAAGACAAATAGTCATGACTTTTAATTTCTATAAACTTAACAGCTGGGGACAAAATAAAGCGTTATTAACTTAAGGGGTGTAAGGAAGTTGCTTTTGTTTCAAGGACGAAATAAGTTATTCTATTCTCAGTGTTATTCATCTAAGCTGTCTGTCTGATCTTTCTGCTGGTACAGCCAGGCCAGTGAGAGGTTTTATTTATGTTGCTTTTACTGTTAGTAGTGGGAGAAGAGGGGCCACAAACATCTCCGGTTGTGTCTGTGTTCCACGCCCTTGGTAATGCCTGTAAAAACATTGGTTGTGAAGGAACAGAGGCAAGTTGCTCTGCTACTAAATAGGATATTCCTCGTATTCAAAGCATTAAATGTATTACCAAATAGTGAGGAGCTTCTTAACCTCATTTTATTGTTTGGAAAAATGTTATTTGTCTCTTCTATCTTGACAACCATTAATGATAAAGACATTTCTCCTTGTCAAACTGTGTTCTTACACTAATTTTAATTGCATTAAGTGCAATTTACTGTTATCAGAAGATAAATAACAGTTATTTTTCTTTGTCACCATATGTCTTATATTACAACTAAGAAGTAATCTGATTATTTTTTATTCATTTTGGTTATAAATTCAATGGTAATTCAAAGGCCAATCACAGTTTCTTTGTATTCTTATTTGCCTGTTGTTTCTTTTGCCTGTTGAATTCAATTCCATTTATACTAGTGACTTGTTACTGTGAATATGTCTGTTTGCCACCTGCAGACTCCTCCTGTATTTTCCCTGACTTCCCCATAGAAGAAGTTGTAGAGTATATTGTGTTAACAGTAAACCACAAGTTCATGTTTACATACTGAGGGGTTTCCCTTGAGTCCTGAGTCTTTACTAACTGATTTGTCACAGAGGTGAAGGGCACAACCTCTGTGTTTAGGAAATCAATAGCAGTTGCCATTTCCATTAAGGAGTCTTGGCTGAAGTTGTTCTATCTTGCATATTACACTGCTGTCAGTAGCTGCTTTTGTTTGCTCGTGGCCTGAAGCTAAAAATGGGGACAGACCAAAAAGCGTAAAGGTTTTCTTCTCAAATAAGTCCTCTTGGTACAATTGGGAAGGACTGATCTGAAGATGACTTAAGCAAAGAGGGAATACAGAAAAACTGGTGTGCGTAAATCATAGAATCATCTAGGTTGGAAGGGACCTTCAAGACCATCTAGTCCAACCATGTTATAAAAGGGTGTACTATCACATGTTCAGTTAAGCCATAACAGTTGAACAAAGTATAGTTTGACCTAGTGTAGAAAAAATAAGCAGAAGTGACCAAAAAAAAAAAAATCCCACTGTAGGGAAGATTTCTTAGTACATTGTAGGGGTAGCAGACTAATACATCCCTTCAATAGCTGCTGGTATTCCTGGGCATCTTGAAGAACGATCAATGTTTGAAATAACTGTAGGTGGAGTAGCAGCACAGAGCCTCATGCCAGTTAGGAGCAAATGTATTGCTGCCGTTGTTTAGCTGTCAAATTACGACTTCCCCCGGGGGCTGACTTGGGCTACAGCCCTTTATTGGTCCCTGCGCTGCTGTCCTTTTTCTCTGCTTCTCATCATCAGGACATGTTTTGTTCCTGCTTAGCTTGGAAGTGCAGGAATGCACGCAAGCGCACCAGCGTGATGTTGTCATTACAAAATGAACTTACATGACTGTAAATTCTGGGGAGAAAGTGGACTGAAGCCAACCATAAGTACTCCTGAAGTCAGCGTGTGAAATTACAGAACACATCTTTCATGATTTTGTATTGGCACATCCCAGTTGGCACTAACCATTTCCTCTAGGCAGGAGTGTCATTTAAAAGAGATTAAACTGCACATGAGAAGGCTAAATTCCCCTTCTCCTCCCAGGGTACCAGCATTAGTACCCTCTTCTCTCACTGTAACATCAACTTTATTAGGCCCCGAGGTCTCCATGGTAGGATTAGAGAGATGGTCGCCGGGTGGGGGAACCATCGGCAGTGCTTCTCAGGACTGTGCTGAAGCACCAAGGCTGCAGGAGCCCAGTCCATGGGTGCTTGTCTGAAGCATCTAACACCCAGTTAATGACAGGAAAAGATTCACCCCCCAAGGCAGTGCTAAATTTACAGCAACCACAGTGGCGTGGAAGTGGACTAGTTCAAAATTTTCTAGCTCTGCTTGTGTTTTATCATATTTCTGCCTGCAGAAGAACCACTGTGCTATTACTGATTCTTCTACACTCTCCAGTGTATTTCAAATACTTTAAACACTGACCACCAGCAGAATGGCGCCACTGCTGAATGCTGTACTCACATATAGGATAATCTTAGGGAAGATACATTTCTATCAAAATTATTAAAGGGGCATCTGATAGCAGTGTTTCTGTTAAGGCTTATTAAACACTCTCCATTTTATCCTCCATTTTCAGGGATTTATAATTTTGCTATAAAAATTCACTCAACCTTGAAACTTGGCATCCATGGTTTCATTCCAGAAGATATTTTTGAAGATACAAAAGCAGAAATATCCTTATTCTGGCAATGGCTTAAATGGATATTAAATGCAATCCTGCTGCGCAGTACATTGGAAAGTTGAAAAAACTGCTAAAAATTACTGCTAAAAAAAAAAAAAGGAAGAGTCTTTGAAGGAATGTAGCTTGGAATATCCACTGAAATCTTGATTTCTTGAATGTCGTCTTGTACGCTTTGAGGGCTGTTGTCCAGTTTCAGAGAGCTGCTGAGATGCAGATACCTCTGCACTGTACATGTTGAAGGGGCTACAGCTGCATGCTCCTTCTTTGAAGGGCCTGTTGCCCCATGAAGGAAGGGCCTTGTAGACAGGGAGGATGCCCAAGCACAGACAGTCCTGAAAGCAGTGTCAGCTAACCATTTTAGCAGTAAGCTTTAGCTTCAAGGGGTGGAAAGTCTTGTATTACATGAATGCCTGGGAGTTTTGTAAGACTGACAGTGAGCACAGTTGCACTGAGTTTCAGTGCTCTGCAGAACTACTGAAAAAACACCCTTTCTAATTGTTAAGTCTTGGAAAAAATTGCTTCGGGTCACTGTAGGATCTCCATCATCAGACCTCCACCTGGACAGGCTAGGCTAGGTATGTGTCAGTAAAGTAACATCTCAGGTACAGTTAATTCTGCCTTAGGGCAGAGGGAGAGATGGACTCCATCACATGCCCTCCAGCCCATTTTTCACTCATTTTTCATCATAAAATTTCCTATATACTTTGTCACTGGTGCTGCTTATTGCTCGCCCCATTTCACCAGGTGAGCACTTTACAGTTGTCTTGAGTCCTTATTTCTTAATGCAGAGCAAAGTTTTTTGTTCTCAGTAGAGGTCTTCATTTTCCTGTCCTTTTTACCTAACACATCTGAGCCTGGTGTCTTCTTGATTTCATTGGCATTTAAACTGCTTGACATCTTTAGCCCTCAAGGATGCTCTGAGCTGTAAAGACTCCTCACTGAAACTGCTGTTCTGGAGTTATAGGTGATGCACAATTGATTGGCTGCTTCATGCACTAAAGAAAGCAAGCAGCGTGTAGCTTCTCCCATTAAAAATTAACGCTCTGCAGTAGGCGGTAAAGGCCTTAAATGTTTTGTTGTTAAGGATCAAATAATGGAAAAACACCACCTTTTTCTTAAAGAATGAAGGATGCTTCAAGTTAGGAGCTTTTTCCTGTTATGTGGCTAGTGCCGCCTTGAATCTGACAACTGGAGAACGGGAATGTGTGATCGTGTCTGTGGGTTGCTCAGATGTTATTCCACTGTTCATAATCACACTGCCTCTACCTGAAATGCCCAATGTGTGTATGCAGTATGTTAAGAGATAGATAAGTACCTATGTGATTTGACAGTACTTTGGGTATCCTTTCATATACTTTGTGTGCTTGTAAAGCTTCACACGGCTGCAGATGGCTAATTTTAAAAGAGACCTGTGGGAAATTTGGCATAGAGTGCATTCGTTAATGCAAATAACAATAATTCATGTGGGAAAGAGTGAAAGAATTATTTAAAATGGAGCACTGGTTCCAAAACTTCCCAGACATCCATGAATATCCTGTGTTAAGAGGCTAAGCTTCTGGTGAGGGAACTAGGGATTTGGTAATCATTCGGGGTTGTGTAAAGATGAATTGTAGGATGTCAATGTTCACATCTATTTTACACAGTCTGCAATGGGAGATTTGCCTGGTGCATGGGTCTCTTGTTGCCCTGTTGTAGCTGTCTCAAGCTGTTCTTCACTCTGCAAAACAGCAATGACTTGAAGCCTGAGAAATGTCCATAGAGCAGGATGCAGCGATTAGAGCAGACCTGTGGAAAGCAGGCACGCTTCCTCTGTCTGCCTGAAATGGCATAATGTTTTTGGCAAGGTTCACAGTGAAAGAAATGAGAGGGGGCATTATGTCCAGCCAACTGTCGCTGCTCACGTCCACCTCCCCACCACCTTTCTGGTACATCGGCCCTCTTTCAGTTGCACCATCTAAATGCTAAACAGCAGGGCTTCTGCGTGTCTGTAACGATGCAGCACTCCATTGTTATACCCCATGCTGCTGTTGGATGAGAAAGAAAAGTAGTTACTAAGTAATTGAAGATTTAGGAGAACTGTGAAGCACTGCCATGCAAATAAGAGGAAAAAATAAAATGTTATAAGAATGAAGTGTTTGGAGAAGCTCTCTAGAGTAATATAAAATGGACTCTATCTATTTAACAGGATTGCAGCAGAGGGGTCCTTCAGCTCATCTGGGATGTGACAGGGGCTTTACTGGGTACAAAAGCTGGTGTTCACAGTCTTTGTCTAATTGGGAGTAATTGCAATAAACTAGTGGTATATAGACTAGGGTATAAATAAAGACTAGTTAGAATAAATGCTACTAATGACAGTAACACATGTTATCAGTGATATGATGATTGTCGGGTATTGGTGGGTAATTGCTAGTTTTAATTTTACAAAAGAAATTATCTATTGTCAACCACCCACTTGTCCAGTACAATGCGAAGAGAGGTAGCTAAGAAAGACACCTGTATTTAGACTCTACTGATTGCTTTACCCATGTTGCTCTATGCTCCTCGTTAAAGTATGGCCACAGCCTCCAACGCACGTCCTTTACGGAAAGAAAAGAGCAATGTCACTTTGAGACAGATCCACAGGGTTTAGACCAACTTTCCATTTCCTCAGTTAATTACCAACATAATCTCTAGATAATCTCTTCTCAAGTCTATGAAGATTGGCTGCCTTTGAATTCAGAGGACATTTGGTCTTTTTGGATCCTAGCCATAGATTAAACTTCTTCAGAGTGGAGATAGCTGTACTTTCCTGCTGTTGATTGAAACACGCCACTGAACGCTTGTGAAGTTGGATAACCCCTCCAGAAATGCAAACAACTGCTGGCCTCCCTGTGTCCTCCCAGCTCAGAGGTGCCAAATCCCATTATGACTCGTTTCTGTGCAGGCAGTCAATCATAGCCTTGTTGTTTGATGTGTGAGAGGATTTTCCGGTTATGCTAGGAACGCTGTATCAATAGGAAATCACACATTATGAAAGAGCTGTTTCCATCAAGCTTGCAAAATTGTGTCTGTAATTGTATTGTTATGCGTTTGTTGCATAACCCTGAAGATGGGAATTTTCTAATTACATTTTCTTCACTATCCTCATCTCCCATGAAAGGAGGGATCTCCCATCTGCAGGAGACAGTAGTGAGGTGGGGGTTGGTCTCTTCTCCCAACTAACTAGTGATAGGATAAGAGGAAATGGCCTCAAGTTGTACCAGGGGAGGTTTGGGATGGATATTAGGAAAAAATTCTTCACTGAAAGGGTTGTCAAACCTTGGAACAGGCTGTACAGGGAAGTGGTGGAGTGACCATCCCTGAGGTATTTAAAAGACATGTAGATGTGGCACTGAGGGACATGGTGGACTTAGCAGTGCTAGGTTAACAGTTAGACTCGATGGTCTTAAAGGTGGTCTTTTCTGACCTAAGCCATTCTATGATTCTATGCACTTTTGATCTTAATGGACTCACTTTAAAATGCTGGGATCTGACAGCATAAATCCATTTTGTGTCACTGTTGGAGAATAAAAATACTAATTTTTAAAAAATATTTAGTAATTTATGAGAGAGTAAGAGAATCAAATGCTTTAATATATGCTTTTCTTGAGGGCATCATTTGAAATTAAATTTTGCTGTTGACTTACACTTCCAAACTATTTCACATCAAAAAAAAAGCAGATACCTGCATAGGCTTGGTGGGATTTGTCTCTGGTTTAAGATCTAGTCTCTAGCAGCAAATCTGTCATTTAATTTGCTAGTGTTTATTTACAAACTAAACCCTACCTATATCTGAATGTAGCTCAGTAAATATCTGTGTGGTTTCAACACAACCCATTGTTCAGATATCCATACAATAATTTCCCATGAGCTCAGAGGAAATCATTCCATCTCCCAGTGGACATCCAGCACCATTTTCTATTGTACTTGAATTTTCTTCGCTTGTGAGTATTGCATTTCTCCCCTGCCCCAGACACATACAGTCATTCCAGTTTCTGGTAACAAGTTTTTGATCAGGTTTTCTTTATACTCTCAGCTTTTGAAAGCTAACCATTGGGGTAAATTTCTCTTTCATCTTCATGTAGCCTTCTCCTCCCTTTTTTCTCTGAAAACATCTGAAATTGGTAAGGAAGAAAGTTGCAGTGCAAACATAATTTGCCTGTTTAGTTTGAAATTGTAAATCCCCTTTTTTCAAATTCTTCCTACAGTGAAATAAATAAAAAAAAAACAAAAAACCTAAACCAACAGGTTTTTTTATATTGTGACATTAAAATCTGGAATTTCTTCTTATGAAGACTAAGGGAGCGCTTTCGTTCACCAGCTGTATGTGTTTTTACAAATGTCAGGCTTGGTTTTGAATGAATGAATACATGCAAATGTAACTTCATACTTAAATATGGTGTCATAAAGGTATCTGAAAAGACAGAATTGGGGTTGATACTTTCTAGGTAGAGGGAATGGTGCAAGATCTCCTTCTGCCCCATTTAGGCCTGATATTTTGAATGTTATCTACAAAATACAATGCTGAAGAGTTTGCTAATCAAATTCTGCTCTCTACTAAAATACTAAAGAAGTTACTCTGGCTAAAATTTTTATGGCTGTGTGAAATATAGAGAAGTGGGTGAGAACCAGCTTTTAGAGAATGACAGTGATTTTGGTTTAAGACATAGGAAGCTCAGACTTGACTTTCTACTGTGAAATAAATAGAAAATGAACTTAAATGCAACCTCTGAAGCCATTGACCTAACAGTGAGCAACATGTGTGTTAGGAAGTGTTGGAAAGGTTGACTCTGCATGCTGCCATGGGATGGAGCTGTCATCCCTTGGCCATGTCCAGCCTGTGCATCCCAGCTCAGTCTTGCCATGCAGCTCCGATTTCAGCTTGGCCAGTGCTTTGTCCAGCCCCATGGAATAGACTGCTCCAGCATGAATTTCCTGTAAAAAATGCTTAGAAAAACTGTGAACAGTTAGAATACCCTTTGCTCGTGTCCCTTCTTTCCCACCACTGCCATGGAACATCACTTATCTGCAGGCTGGGAGTGTCTATATGAAACATCTTTTCAGTGACTCGCTGCCAGTAGTACCGCATTCGCTCTCTTCTCCTGCCGTGCTCTTCATTTTAGTAAGGTTATGAACAGCATCCAAAAATCCTGTGAGCTGGACATATTCTATTAAGGACTGTTCTTTCTGGGTCCAGAAAGAATAAAGGCTGTAGCAATGAAAGGGCTTTCAACTCAGCTCAGGCAGGTGAGCTCTGCCGGCGTTGGTGCAGCCACCTAAAATGCCACCAGCTAAAACCCTAATCCAGAGTAAGGTGTAAAGCCAGGTGTTTCAGGCAGGGATGTCAGCTGCCTTTTTGTTTTCTGAAATGAGGACTGTGAGTAATTGTGATGTTGCCATCTCATAAAAGTGTCGTGAGTGGATTTGGTAAAATTTTGGAAAGCAGTGAGTGTGTATGAAGGTATAAAAAAAAAAAATCATGGTTTCTTGTGTTGAGTGTGTTGAATGTAAAACCTCCCTGCTCCTATCTGGTTTGCTACAAAAATCACAGTTTAAAATGGAATGTATGTTTTACATCTAAATATGGGTGCGTGTGTGTGTACACTGAACACTTTAAAATGTATGAATTACCTCCTTTTGGTGGTTAAATTCTTAGGGGAGAGAGGACCCTCCTGAATTTCCAGATCAAACATGATCAGTTCCTGTAATATTATAAGGTAAGCCAGATCCCAGCTGATGTAAACTGGCATAGTCTCCATGAAACCAAAAGAGCAGTTCAGATTAGAATCAACTGAGAATTCAACCTGTTTAATAAGCAAGCTTCAGAAATACACCATTTATCCATTTTACTGTTAGAATATTTATTGTGGCAGGATATTTCAGGCAGCAAAAAAAAAGCAGCTCCCAAACTTGCTAAAAATAAAGAAAAGACTTAAGCGCTACTAAAAGGTGTTATTTTTACTGAATGTGGTTTATTACTTGCATAATTGGCATAAAATAGAAAGCAGTTAATGATAATGGTATTGTTCATACTTCTGTAATTAAGATTGTATCAGTATTTCAAGGGCATAATACCCAGTTAGAAAAATGCATGCAATTATAGCATTAATTCCTTGGGAAGTAGACCTTCAGCCAATTTTTATGGGTAAAACACTGCTTTGGTTGGTAACAAGGTAGAGGAGTCCAAAGAAAATGATTCTGGGTTCCAGCACGGCATCAGGTGTTTTGCATTCTTCACATAATTAAAGCCTAATGTGGAAGTGATGCCTTAACAGACTTAACTAGAAAAAATGCAAATATTAGACTGACTTAGTATGTTCCACTTTTACAATGTATTAATTGCTGTAAATATGCAAAGGTATGCAATTAAAAGAGCAAATGAGTATTTCTAATTAGGATGAAATGGTAGCACATTTCATCAAAGTAGGACACAGTGTGCTACTTAGCTGTGTATATGTTTTTGCCAATTAGTCAACAAGGAATTCTCGTATGAACAATTGAGCCTTATATAATTGGAAAATGAGCACTGAAGCACCAAAGTCCAAAACCAACATTTATATTACCCTGTACCACAACAGGGTAATTTTGGCCGCCTTTGCATCTGGGGAAAGGGATAATTCATTGGCAATACCTGCACCTGCGTGCGGGAACATGGCTTTCTCCTTGCTGTCTGTGGTGCAGTGTGTGATGGAGCCGCCCAGCAGAGACGTGGGGAGAGTCCTACTTACCGTCAGACAGAGCAATGCACACAGAAGTGGGAAACCAGGTCCCTAAGCAGGCCAGGGCCAGAGCTGCTTTCTAACCCCTTGCGTTTGTTGGTTGGGATGTGTCTTTCAGTGTGCCAAGCACTGTAGCAAGTATCCACAGAACATCGTGGTGTGCCATTGAGGATTGGAGCTCAGCTTTCACACCAGTCCCAGTGGTGCGTTACAGCTACCTGAGTCTCAGTGGTAGAGTATCAAACAAATATGTTACCAGCACTTTCCTAGAAATCATTTAGAAACAGATCTAAGCTGGAAATATAATGGAAATATAACATTGCCCAGAGAAGCTGTGGATGTCCCATTCCTGGAAGGATGTTCAAGACCAGGCTGGATGGGGCTTTGAGCAATCTGCTCTGGTGGGAGGTGTCCCTGCCCAGGGCAGGTGGGTTGGAACTCAATGATCTTTAAGGTCCTTCCAACTGTAACCATTCTGTGATTCTATGATCTTTGTGGATGCATATGTGGCAGAAGGGCAATTCCATGATTTGGCTGTGCGTGGGATATGCCAGGACTGCACAGCTGCTCGGACCATGGCAAGTGACCTGCTGGAAGGCTGGGGTAGCTGAGCACCATGCCAGCTGTACAGCCCTCAGCCACAGATACTGAATTCATATGCTGAACCTCACATGGTGGGGAAGCAAACCAATTTTCTGTCCACTTCCAGAATATCCCAGTGAATACTCCACATTTTGGACAACTCAGAGCAGGTGGAGTTTCTCTTAGTTGATGCCGTGTGGTGCGCACACTCCCAGGGGAAGATTTGTGTTTTGTGATTTAGCAAATGAACTGCTTGGTAATTTTAAGACTACATCCCTTCTTTTTTTTCTCAGGTGAGGGGAATAGGATTAGAAAGGGAATAACTTCAGTTCTTGACTAATATCTTTGGGGAAGCTGTATGGAAAAGGATGCTACTGATACAAATTGGAGCTACAAATATATCAGTCAAGATGTCAGTCCAGACTGATGTGGGGTTTGCAGGAAGAAGCATTTAGTTTGCCTGTCATGGGAAGCTAAAAATCTGAAACCGCTTTGAAAAGCCCTTGAAGGGGCAATGGAGCATGAGAAGGCTGAGGAGAGGAGTAGTGGAGCACAAAGCACAGACCCCAACCCAAGTGCATATGGGAGCTGCTTGGAACAAGAATGTGCCTCTAGTCTTTGTAATGCTTTGCTGGGTTTGGGGCTGCGCTTCCCTTGCTTTTGGCTAAAGTTTCCTTGTGTTTGTGAGAATTCAGAATCTGTGTTGTGGATTCAGTAAGTTTAGGGAGTTCATTCGGGGGAAAGAAAAGCCATTTCTCCTTTGTATAATAATACAAACCCACTTAGATACAGGCTGTACTTAAAGAACTGTCTGACAGCCTCTGTGACAGCGCAATAGAACATTCTGGGGTTGCAGAATAAAATAATATAATTCATACTGTACTGGGCAGCCTCCTGCCCTAAGCCCTGACCCCTCAACAGATATTCTTCCCATAACCTCCTGAAATATTCCCAGAGCCTCTTCCATGGCGAAAGGTAGCTTGCTTAGTGCTTCTCCTATGCTCAGAAGGCACTGGCCTGTAGCTATAAATAATTACTGACTACTCACACTGCCTAGCACAAAGTTCAGATTTGAACTTTCATTCGGATACCTCTGTGCCTGTTCGTGCCTGCTGTATGTGGTGAAAGTTGCATTTTCTACATCCACCCTATTCGCTTCAAGTTAAAGTGCTTCTGTCGTCTGCTTGAGATGCTCAGACAGGGAATTAAGTTGGGGGCTTTTTTGGTGGTGGTTTAGTTTTTGGGGTTTTTTTTTTTCCTTTCTTTCCTGAGGAAAGTTTCTAAAACCTTATTCTTTCCAAAAGAAAGAAGGGTGTTAGTCATCTAACTCCAGGCCATCGACATGGGAGGGTTTTAATTGCTCTGTGCTCCATTGTGAACCACCACAACCAAAGGTGTGTCCTACAACTGCCTACAACACAGGAATTAGGGAAGGCCCTTGGCACCCAAATGAGGCAGGGGTGGGGAGGACCAGATGACGGAGGGTCTCTAAGTCCTGAAAACATTTGAGTCCTGGCAGCTGCCCCAAGGTAGGACATTCCCCTTCGCACCATCTTTGCAGAAGCCAAACCAGAGGTGGCCCAGCCATGAGGAATAGGGATCCTCTCTGCTGGGTTTAGCTAGAAGAAAGGTCCCTCCAGTCTGGCCTCCATCAAGGGTGCTCTAACTGATGGCACTTGTGTAAGAGCCTTTATACATGCCCATGGGACTGCACATCTGTTTCCTTGTAAGAGAGGCCAATTATATACGGTAATGGCAGCAAATGCCTCTTGTGTCATGGCTGAGTCTGATGTGCTGCATGCACAGACGATTCTTCAGTGGAGTGAACCATCTTCTCCAGCTTTCAACAAACCTCAAGGCATTTTGCATCTGGTTATTTGCATGCTGCTGTTTTGACAGACCTCCCACCCAAAATACTTTGCATTGCTCAAGCTTGCCAGGTATTAAAGCTTCGTATTTTGAGTGAGGGTAACTTTCCTGATGTATTGAAGGCGTTTAGTACTTTCATTTGACCTTAGCTTTAACTTGCTCATATTTGTCACTGGAAAGAAAGGTGATTAGGAAGATATATGGCACTCTGCACTGATTGCAGACAGCGGATATGCAGCGCTGTCAGAGTGGGCAATTGCTGATAGAACTGTTTCAAGTTTAGTACAGTTTGGAACTCGGGCTCACATCTCTGTCAGCTCCATTTGAATATCTCCTAGCACAATTTCAATATTTACTTCATGCAGAATAGAGAACATCTGGGATTTATGTGGCTTCTCACAGGAGTAAAGAAAAAAAAAAGTGATTCTGGGGCCTTTTTCTGCAAAAGCTTCAACTTTCTGAGCAAAGCTAAATGGTGTTTGGCAGTGCTATAGTAGAAAATTAGAATGAAAATGGTATAAAGGCTCCTGTTAGTACCAAAAGAACTTGTATTTCTGCAGAATTTGGCATAGCAACATCATGCATTCCCAGAACTCTCCCTCTGTATTCACAAATAATGAAGTGAAAACAAATTGGGTTTGTGGAGTACATTATATGTGCCAGCAGGCTTGTTTGTGTGTGTCTGAGATAAATGTGCGTGTGCCTGTGTGTATGTGGGGTAATTGTTATCTGCGGAGTGGTGTGTGATCCCCCTCCCTCCACGAATTTACATCACCACCCTATGCTGCGAATAACAAAGAAATACTGGGTACTACCTTTTCTATGTCTAGCCTCAGTTTCCATGTTAAGAGGCTAATACCAGCTAAGAATTAAGTGGTCTTGTCTTCCTGCTACTCTTGAGGCATTTGGGAATATTTTTAATCCCTTTTACTTCTAATTGCTGTTGTCCCTGCTTCATCCTCTCCCTTGTTGCCACTTAGTCCTTGCTGAACTGAAGAAACGGTTTTTACACAGTGTTCTGTAACTATTGAGATCTTTGATTATAAAAGGTACATGCTGTTTCCACTGCTTTCTGTAACTGCAATTTGTGCAGGGAAGTAATGGTGAGGGTTGTGTTGAGGGGGTGGCCGGAGCCTTAGAAAACCCACTGCCATGAAAGTGCCACTCTGCTTTGCGCTGGGTGAGGATCTGTGTCTCTTCTGTCCCCTCAAAGGTGGTTATTTCTGTCAACAAAATAGAGCTTCCCTATGGTGTCGGGGCTTTATTATCCCAGAGGAAGTCAGCTGAATTTCAGGACAGCACAGTATCTTCCCAGATGTTTGATGCTGTGATAATATACATTCTATTGACAGCCTGCATCAGAGCTGAAGTTTTGCACTTAGTATATTAAGAGCCTAATGTGCTGCAGTAATTACACCACAATTCCATTCTTGCACTGCTTTTCTTTATTCCGTGAATCCTGATTCCTTACTTAGTTCAGAAAAAATTATTAGCATTGGGCTATGCCTGAGCCAACTGTTCTGTGTGAGGTAAAGTTGCTCAATGCAAGAGTTCTTGCAAGAAGTCACAGCACCTTGCTGCTAGCTCGGAAATGCTGATAGTATGAATTTCCAAATTCTACTATCTACTCCGTCTCCTGTATTTATCATGAGTCAAACTTCAAGGTACCATGTCTGAAGATTTCTATACTTGTTTTCCTTTTCAACCCTATAAATTTTTCAAAGTAAATTTTGTCTTGTATATGAATTATTTTTACAGCCTGCATATCCAGAGTTTTTTATATCCAGAATTCCCGTGTGTCTTACTGGCATGTGTCACGGCCAGGGGCACTGTAACTCAAACTACCCCTTTAAATGTTGACAATACGGTGTATAGACTGTATATTTATCATTATCCCATAAAGCAAGTCCTGGACTTCCTGGAATGTTTGGATTTACTTTGCGTGTCTGGAAAGTCAGTCATGTATGAAATGCTAGATCCACTGCATGTGCACAGAGCATCTTTGTTGTACATACACATTAGAAGGGATGTTTCCCAGGAACATCTGGGCATACGCAAGACATGCACAGGATGATGGTCACAGAGTATAAGACTTGTGGCTCCATGGTGTGGGAGACCCCTGTGCTGGTCCCTCTTTCAGAGTGGTCTTTCCTAAAGGAAGACCAGCCACTTCTGAAAACGGACTGATGACCAGGAGGTGATTATATGGTCATTGCTGGGAACATTTTCATTGGGAGAGAGGGGAGAGGAAGGATAAAAGTATGTAACTTATTAAGAAAAAAGTGTATAATCACAAAGGAAAATTACCTCTGCTCTGGAGTTTTCTGTAAATGCATCATTATATTTGGGAGTTATCTAGCATTTCTGTAATTGCTAAGCCACCGTGTCTCATATTGCAATGGAGTAATTCTGCTTGTGTAGGTGCATATAATATAGAACGATGTTTTTATTAATCTCAAAGGAACTTCAAAAGTCTAAACTATATCTAAGCACTGGCATATATCACTTGAGTGTTGTCCCTTACGCAGTCCTCTCTCCCGCTTTCCTAATAACTTTGACACATACTTTTTTTATTTTTGACACATTTCTCCATAAGCACAGTAGTAAGGTGTACCTCCCTACATGAATCTTGGTTTATACAGACTTCCATAGTCAGATATCAGCATTAATTTCACCTTAACATAGTTACAGGTTGTCACTGTGCCTGGTCTAGGTATATTATTTCCATATCATTTTTGCGTGGATGTGGTGATATTTATTCATACACAAACAAAGCCAATAAAGCACATATCTAGTGCATATATTATTACTAATGTAACATTTACAGCCTTTTATTGTTAACATAAAATAATGGTACACATATAAAAAGCAAATGTTTGAGCATAAATCACTCTAAATGTTCAGCCAGCATGACCACCTCATATAATGTTTCCATTTATCAATCAGTGTGTCAACGTGCCTTGATGCATCAGATGTAAATTATCATCTAAGGTATCTTTAACTTCTCAAAATGTCACCCGTTGAATGGAGCTCATTCAAGTTCACCTTTTAACTTTTTCCCTGAGATGCTCACTGTCCATCAAATATGTGAAGGAGGTCAGAGGTTAATGAATCTTAATTGGACTTCATTATGTGGTAATATAGCACCTCAAGTGCCTAATTATGCCCTGGTACTGAAGAGCAATGTCACAATGTAAGGATGTAATGAACTAGAAGCCATGCATTATCATGCGCTGTCGCACTTCATGACTTGCGATGGTTCTCTGCATTGTCTCCAGTGAGGTATAAAGCTTGCTGCATACTAATACAGCCAAATTTCAGTTTTGAGAAGTATTTAAAACACATTTGTAAGTATGAAGACTTCTGATTGATTGAATTATGCTGTAAAGCAAGCCCGGTACTATGTAACTTCTGTCATTACTATAATCTGCTGCTTTTCATTGCCTGTGATGGGAGAAGAGAAATTGTATTCCTTTGCTGCAGGGAGGGCAAGTCAAACTGAAAAAAAACATCCTTTACTTCCAAATTTTATGATGTTAATTTGCCATGTATTAATTTTCATGTATCATTTGAGAGCAAACAAAGAATTAAAGTAGTTCGTTCGGTAATAAAACTGTTTTATTCAGAGTTGTAATTAGGCTATATTATTTTCAGTTTCCCTTTGGAGGATTGGAGGCCATGAACAGAAAATTATTGTACTCCTGTTTCATATGTCAAAAAGTCTGCTTATACACTAGCTTTTAGCAAAAATGCATATAAGATACTAGCAAAGTTAGCAGGTCATTGCAGGATCAAAATGTACTGGAACAGTAGCATATTCTAGGTAAGTTGCAACTACTTCTGTGTGTAAATATATTTCTGTTTCCCAAAGTTTCATGTTATGCATCAGGTGCATTTTGTCAATTCTTTAGCAGTTGCCACTTATAGAATCACTTTGTCCCCTTATTTAAAACAGGAGCCGGGTACGATGTCTGGTTGCTGAAAATCATATTCTATCAATAAAAGTTGTAGTAGAGAGTTTGCAAACAGCTCTTCACAGAGCTGTGTAAATAATTGATAGGTCTGTTTGCTAGCTTGGGCTTGGTGCTTTGTTTGGGCTTTGGCTTTTGGTTGGGTTTTATTTTTAGTTTAGTCATGCTGGAGCAAAATATTTTTTCTTAGAGAAAAAAAATCAAGTATGAATTTAGGCTACCTAAAACATTTTGTTTGAAAAAATGATGTTTTGTACTTGTCTTTAATTGTTGGTCATTTTATTTTTTAAATATTCTGGCATTTTTTAGAATGGCTAAACCAAATTTTAATATGAACCAAGCAAACAAAAAAAATTTCATTTTGAAAATATTAAATGACCACTTCAAATTTTAAAACCCAAACAACTCTTTTAGCCAAAAGTCTTTATGGACTTCACCCCAGAAAGGCAATTTTCTGTGTAAACTATTCACTTTTCAATTTTCTGTTTCTTGGATCATTCATTTTTCATTATTTTTTTCTTTTCACCTTCAGAGATTCTTTTTTTTTTTTTTTCAGGGGTAAACACAACCATATTCACTCTTAACATTATCTGTTTGGGTTAAATCTTGCTTAACAGTGTGGGTTGTTATTTGCAAAAACAAAACAAATGCAACCCAAAAGATGACAGACGGTAGGGCCACTCTAAACATCACTGCAGAGAGAGATAACTTTAATTTGGCTTAAGAAATGTGCTGATTTTCCCTGGTATTGCAAATGGCAGCTAATTTACAATTGTTTCATAAAGAAATGATTTTCAATCAGCAAAAGAACACCTTCATTTCTAAACTGAAACTGGTAATTTACTTGTGGACTTTCTGTTGTTAGGAAAGGAAACTGAGTTATACGCTGCTGTCTATAGCGTCAGGTATCCTGCTTTGAATCCAATAACTGAGTTCAACAGCCTCAAAAGGATATTAAACATCAATATCCTTTCCTCAGCGAGAACTAATCAGTTCCATCTCTCTGGCTTTTGGGATAAAATGAGGCTGCCTGGTTGCTGCAGGATTTATAATATTTATAGCTGCATTTTATATTCTCTGTTTCCGCCTCTCTTTGTTTCCATCTCTCTCGTTTGCTGTATTTACATAGGATATGCGTAAGCTGAATGTAACACAACAAATTGGTGCAAGCAACCGACCTGTAGGACATCTCTGCCTCAGGAAAGTCTCCAGCGGTTTCACTCAAAAACAGCCATGTATCTATCTATATTTCTTATTTTCATTTTGCAGGAAGAGCTCCTAGGGCTAAATGACCACTGGGGAGATTCTTTGGACACAGCAATGATGTATTAGTCGCCATCTCTCTGGAGGTGCCCACATGTCCTGGGACCCTAGACTGCTGTCAGGGCAGAGCTCTTTGGCATTTGCAGTGTTTGACATGGTCAGATGCTATGGGATGGTGGGCAATGCAGGTTTCTGCTATCACTAAATGTAAACTGTGTCTCCTTTTCTTCTTCCCAGGGTCTGTTCTGAATTTAATCCAGCAGCGAGCACTGCCGGGTAGCAAACCTTCCTTTTGCTATGTTCTTACAGCCCCATAACACAGCGGGACCCTGGTCCTGATTAGGCTGTCATGGCACTCTTGTAATGACATGTCTATTTTTCATTGCATCAACTGATAACTTAGTTGAGAGAAATGATTACGTGACGGAAGAAAACCCCCACACAAAACCAAACCCTCCCCAGGTATATGTGGTGTATGAAAGCAAATCTCAGCCCCTATTAATTTTTAGGCTGTTAAAAAACACTTTCCTGGAGCATAACACATTGCTATTGTCCCTAAAATGTGAAATATAATACAAATAACCAGTGGCAGCGAGGGATATATTTACTGCATGCTCAGGTAGGGTTCATGTGGTGGAGTTCTATCACATTCTGATAGATTTATGACAGTTCAATCAGAAGTACAACACTTGTGCGCGTGTGCTCCATACCCGCAGGGACAACACAGATTTCAGGAAACGCAATGAGCTTTCCGGCAACAATCACAATTCAGGACAACAGTCTCTTCATTCTGGATATCAGTGGCAACATCTAATTATAAAGAAGAAAATGTCAATGCTTTCCCTTTTATTACTAGCATTGTGGCTGCATTAAATCTAACTTTATTTGACAGGGACTACTCAAAATTATCTCCTACAGAAATGTGCTATCAGACAGCGAGAGTGGATCTTTGTCAAAATTGCAAGTAGTAGCTGCTGTTAAGCAATTTTGCAAATATGGTACCTTCAGGCACATATACTATATTTCATTCCGCATTTACTGATATGACAATTAGCCTTCAGTGTCAAGATAAAAAAGATTATGGATGCAAATATGGCTATTTCTTTTCTTCCAGTTGATTGTATCTGATCACAGCCAGATACTACTTCTCAGAGTGATGAGTTTAAATATGTTTTACTTTTTTCTTAAGGAAAAAAATGGAAATTGACAGCAGAGTACTTAACTGCTGAGATTCATATGCGCACTTTATGTATATATGAAATGTAATTCAAGTGGCTGCAAACATTGACTAATCCAAGAATTCAAGCTTATTTGAGTTTTCTTTGGAGAAGCTTAGATTAGATCAAGTTGATGAGTTCTTTTGAGTTGCATATTACAATGTCATAAAAGACTAACTGAATTCACTCCACATGGAAGCTAAGCTCCTGCTCTCAGCACCGCCAAAGAGTAGAATCAGGATTTGCATCTTTTCTCACGAACAGCAAACCTCCTTTTTGATTACTGATGGTGTTTTGGCTGATTGTCTCACTCTGGAGCAGCAACATAAGATGAAAAAGCCTTATTATGGAGTCAGTCCTTATATGTGGATTTTCTTATTGTCATTTTCTAAATATGAGATGTTCTTCTGTTTTGCAGCCTGGAGGTGGCTTAAACTTCTCTGGGAAATTTAGTGGCAAATTTGTCATAACAATATTCTGAAGAACTAGCTGGAATTATAAAAACATATAGTTAAGATTAGTCACTTAAGACTCATTTGTCATTTTAGTTCAGCCCTGAGGAGCTCTGCTGAAGGACAGTGCTTTGATTAAACCCAATGGGCTTGTTCCCAAGTGTGCCAGGGAAGGGCAGAGCCCTGGCTCTCTCTGCCCTCCCACTCATGACAATGGACACAGCAGAGAATGCTGTGGAAAACAGGCAGTGTTGAGTAGTCTTTCTAATCAGAGACCTTTTCCTTTGTATCTACACCAAAAACCTAGTTGCATTATTTTTTTCAGCTTATTACCTGAAAAACAGGCATAACAATGGAAGGAGCACATGTGATAAGTAGATGGAGTCCAGAGCTAAATAAAGAGAACGATAAATGTTGCTGAGATGATGCTGTTGGCAAAAGAGCTGGATGCAGTTAAAAATCCAGCAGATCAGTTCAGTAAGATGAAATTCATTGAAGGATGCTAGGCAGTCATCAGAAAAATGTGTTCCAACCACAACAAAAACTGAAAAGAAAACACCGAGATGGCCACAGCAGGTGTACTTTATAGTGCTGGCACTCGTGGGACCTGCCAGAGAGCATTATAGAAATGTGGCAGCCGCGCATTTGAGTATAAAAGGAGCATGAAGTTGCCTTGGCATTCACATCCAATTTAAAAGAAAAGCACTGCTTGGATACACAGAAAATACGTATCTTCCAAATATTTCATATGGAGATTGTGGTGCTTGTGTTGCTCTAATCAAGAGGACATTCATGGAAGAAACCAGTAAACAGCAGGCTTGAACAAATGCTTTCCCAGCTCCCAAGTAGGAATTATTTTTAATCATAAGACATAAAGCATCCACTGGAGTAACCCCTAATCGGTATCTTGTTGTCATGTGAGTTGTTCCATTGATTTCAATGGAGCTATTAAAGATAAGCATGTGCTTGGCTGGGTTGAATGATAGAAAGGGTGCGTTATTTTTGCAAATATACCTGACAAAAACTACACTCATTTGCAACTTAACTCTCATTTCATAGTTCTGTCCTTTAAGAAAAAATTAATTCACTGAGAATAAGAAAGAATTCATAGACCAAAACTGCACTGAAACAAAGGAAGACTGTTTTCCCTGCAGAGATTTCAACAATGTGCAGTGACCTCCAACAACTTTAATTAAAGAGAAAATGCATACAGAAGAAAACAGTACAAAGATATAGCTAGGCCTAATAATTTAGTTCATCATCAAAAGTCAGTAAATCAGTGTGCTTCATGAAAAGCAACTGTCAGTCCTTGGCCAACAGCTACAAAATGTGCTGTGATGCACTGAAACATTAGGGGAGGGAAAAAAGAGAAACTTTTCCTGACTTCTTAAAACTGGGCACACAGTTCATATCCCTTTTAACTACCTAAGGGAATTAATTAATGAGGGGAAAAAACACCACAAGACCGAAGTCCACTGGGAGGTTAATTGCAGGTATCTGCTTCCCAGATCACCTGCTGCTTTGGCTGCTCTATCCAGGACTGCCATCGTTAGCTGCTGCTGACCTCACCTTGCAAGACAGTTGTACAGACTTGCATAAAATTGAAGATGCTGTAAACCTGCATGGTGTTCACCTGAGCTGGCTTTCCCGTGTTTAATCTAGGGTGGGTGATTATCAGGGAGCAGCCACCTTTCCTTTCACATTAGCTGCAAACCTACAGAATTTCCATCTCCGTTAACGGACACGGGGCTAATGGACTTCTCCTCTGCTACAGGGTTTCATCGTGTCTCTGCCCTTCCAGCTGCTTCTTTCATTGATTGTACTTCAGTTGTCTCTAGAGATACCTTCGGGGACTC
>KZ506928.1:25397-35809 GCA_002844005.1 Limosa lapponica baueri | reverse complement strand
GAGATGTCTACCTTCATGCCTTTATTCAGGACTTAACTAATAAGTGCTTATCAGTGTTACAAATCTTAACAAAATTACCTTCTTTTTTTTTTTTTTCCTGATTTTTCCTGTTCTTTCAGCTTTGCTTCTGTTGGCCTCATAGTTTTGCAGATTACTAATTCTGCTTCAGATACACCTTGTGTAAACCTAACAATATGTTTCTACAAGTTCTTTGTAAATCAGTGCCTTTTCCTCTGGGACTGGAGTGGCAATACCTTAATTCCCCTTTGCATTCAGGAAGTCCACCAAAAGGCTTGTTGCCAAACTACTTCCCATCCTTTTAATAACTCCTTTAACTCTACCATCTCCAGTTTGATGGCTTGCTTTTTATTGCAAAGTGAGCTTTCCTCTTAAAGATAATGATACCCTTTGGTTTCTAAGTACCTAGTAAATTAGTCCCAAGGTGTCTTACGACTTTGACTTGTTGAAACATCCACCCCATTCCTTGTACAGCTTCTCTCTTATAAAAGTATCCTTACCAAGTTTGTGGCAGTGATGGAGTTTCTGTGTTGTGCTAGTGATCGTGTCATAATTGATTAATAATCTGCACATCTGTAACATTGAAATGTGTTTGCTGCTATGTCTACACGCACAGAACTCCAGTCAAAGTGTATACTTAACACAGACAAAAGTTTTATTAATGGAAAAGACAATCTGTGCAACATAGAAATGACTGCTGGATAATTTGTTAGATGTTTCTCATTTAAAAATGCTAAGAAATGAGAGAGAAATAAGGTAAACTATTCAACATAAGAGGCAATGTATTGAAATAAACACATCCTGTCTATCACATCATATTTGCTTTTCCACCACAGCAGACCAAATCTTACAGTGAGCCTGAGGAATATGATATGTGTGTCAGACAAAACCAGTCTGAAATATCAGGTTATTATTCTGATTTAATTGTGATGCCTAGGAAGCCTGATGGTGTATAAGGGTCAGTGTTGTATGTGATCCTAGGTGGCAATAAATGTTAGGATATTCCTAGTCCATGAATATGTATAACCAAAGGTAATCAAAACTGTGCTATATTTGTCTCAGAAGAATATAAAGGAGTTCAGTTCCCTTTCCAGTAATGTGTACTAATGCACTAATCAATGTAAAATGTGAACCAGAATGCCTTCATGATGAAATTCCGTAGTGTCTAAAAAGGACTCACATCCTTTGTGTGGAAAATTTAAACCAACTCAGAAAAATCCAGAAGAGCAGATACCTCCTTCTAAATGCTCTAACTTCTGCATAGGACATGTAGGTTTGAATTTCACAAGAATTTCTTAACAATAGCTACAGGTGTCAATTTACTTCAGACAAATGTAGACAGAAATTGGAAATTCTTTGGCAGAGCACCAGTTGTGGTGAGGAACGCTACTGTCTTTTTTGGCAAATTTCACCATATCAATTGGTACTCGTAAATAGTAATTAATTAGAATAATTTACTATATAACAAGGAAAGTGGCTTTCTCATGAACACTTGCGTAATGAATATAATTAATACCACACTGAGGGTTTTGTAGGTTTTCCTCATTATCCCTTTCTGAATACTTTTCTTTGAATGATCCACTTGGCTTGTCATTCATGTGCTTTTTGAAATAAAACAATCCTCCTTATATGAACACCCAGTGTAATTGCTAAGGCCACTGCTTAAATCACTCTGCTGGAGTCACTCCATCTGTGAACTGCATGAGCTTACGTAAAATAATTCACTACACATGTAAAAAGAAAGGGAGAGACATCCAGGAAAATTGCAGATAACCCTGGGGCTTAGCAGTAGGTCTACTACAATTAAATAAAAGATTTTCTGAAGGTGACCTTGCGGGTGTTCATTTCTTACTCTTGTCAACAGTGGGCCATGATGACAAGGCAGGCAGAAGGTAGTAATGAGACAGTTTGATTGATCAGTGAATGTCAAATTAATTCAGCTGGAAGCTTGCCAGAGCAAAACACAAAACTGCACAGTGGAATAAACATAAGAGTGGATTTGATACTTTGGCTAGAACAATGCCCTGAAACCATTGAAAAGATGGCTCGGGCATGGAAAGGTGAAAAATGAATTCTATAATGAATTATTTGTCATTCAAAACAAATTTGGTTTTACAACAGGAGATAAAAACTGTACTCAAATCTTAGCAGCTTTGCCAAAAGGAGAAGCAATATATTAGAAAAATGTTAGTGGGACAGGTGACGAATATTCAGTTATCTTTAGGCAATCTGCAAATTCAGCCTCTTAGATTAAAATCAAAGGCATCAGTCTGGAGAATTCAGTAGTTTAAAACAAGAAGGAAAAAAGCCCTGTTTTAACTTTATTTTATATGTACAAGCACGTATCATTTTATAGAGCTTCTTCAGAATCAATCTTGAGAAGATTGGTCTATTAAATATATTTATTTGGATTTGATTGCAATCATTTATGAAATGTTTATGGTCTGCTTTATACACAGAGGGAAACCCTGGCCTATTGAGTCAATGGCAAAGCCTCCCTGACTTCACTAGGTGCTGGGGATTCCTGCTACACGTACAAGGAAAAATTGTCCCTACTGAAATCAGGTTTTTATCTGATAATCAAATATAGTGGCTATTTTCATACTTACTTAATTTAACCAGTTTCACTCCTATTAGCACAAAAAAATAATATTCACCTCCTTAACAATACTCTTCCTTGAGAAAAAGTATCCGTAACTTTTGTCTCCAAATAGCACGTTGCTACTGTCGGGCAGCTCCCTCCTTTTCAATGTGGCTGCACAACTAGAGCAACTTCTTGCTCCTGATGGTAGTTTTTTTGATGTGATGGGGTTGGGAAGAACGGAAGTGGTGGGGTTATGGAGAGATGGGGCTAAAAGTTGGGAAAGCCTCCAGCATAGTCCTGTCAGCTGTATCATCCCATCCTGCTTTTCCCTGGAGCTGTTTTCCGTGGATGCCCATGCTGTTGTCAGGTGTTATCTTTGCAACCATCTTTCTTTAAGACCAAAATGCTGGCACAGTAAATGTGCAATCTACACTACAGAAATGCCCGCACACGAGTTATATCAGCTGTCTTTACATAGCTGTACATTGCTAAATGTTCTTTTTCATAAAATAAGTAACATTGTCCTATTTAGACTGTAAAGGTACTTATATCAGCTTTATGTTGTGAACATAAGGCCTAGAGCAGGAATTTGCTACCGTTTCATGCAGGATCAGTATTTATGCCCCAATTGCAAGACATACTTTTACCAGTGTGGAAAGATATCTAATGGGGCTTCATTATCAGCCCTTTATGCAACTGCTGTTCTGCTGGAGGTAGAGGAATTTTTCTTCTAAGTGTAATGTGGATGTTGAAAACATGGAGAGAGCTGTTACAGCTAGGGTTAGTTCCAATTGCTCGGTGTCTCCTGGGAATATTCATGCCATTGCACTTGTAAATTAATTTCCTTTGGCTATTCTGTGTTCCACTTCTGTTAATTTTCGATGAACATTTCTACAATATGGTTTTATCAACACAAATATTCATAGAATGACTGTTTCTAAGCCAAGACATATTTGCAAGGGCTAGTCCTGGTGTACCTGTTCTGAAAGGACAGTGCTCTTGTATTTTTTGTAATAAATTTGTTTTTAAAAATATGCCTACTGAAAACAATAGCAGCTTAGAGGAGTAATTTTGCTCCAGTGTTAACAGGATTTTAGGGCTGCAAATGTAATTTGCTGAATGCCAGGAAAGGCTGATAGGTTCTTTGTACGGTCATGACTCCATCATCTTTGGTGTATATGCTATAAATCAGGTTTTGTATCTGGGGGGATAAAAGCAAATTCCTCGAGGTGAGCTGCTTATGCTCATGTTCATTTGCACCATAGGACTGGCCAAACCTGGAAGTTTGACGTTGCAAAGTCTCATACACAAGTAGCTCATCCTGCACTGTGCAGAGGGAGCAAGGGCAGAGTGTGCAGTGCTGGCACATGGGTCCTGTGGATTTTCTCCACCGGCACTGCTGGGAAAATCCACTGGTGCCAGCACACTTATTCTACCGTGACACCGGGACTGCTGAGAACACATCTGGGCCTCATGGCATAGATTGGATGGAGGGTAGGAATCAGACATGGGAATTTTGCCACCAACTTCAGTGGCAAACAGATCGAGGTGCTGTCTTTTTATGCATTTATCTGCAGTGATTAATTTTTTAGGGAGCTGGGGACAGCCAGCTGCCACTGAGCTATCTGTTCCTAGGCTCCAACTGTTCGATAACTTCCCAGCCGGAGAAGCCTTTGTCCCCACCTCATCTCTTTTTCGGTCGTTCAGATTATCACTTGATAAATATCTCATGACATGATGTTCTGTTTTACCCAGACCTGCACCTCAGAGACCTCCCTGCAACTTCTGCCATCCCAACCCCAGGAATGTAATGCATCAATAAAAAAATATAATGACTTGATGTGACATGAAGTGAGACCTGAAATACCCTTGATATTGTGTGGTAGGTACATTTCAAACCTTCACACGCTGCAGGGTTTAATGGCTTACTACAGTTCTGTTGAAAAACTTTACTTTTCTCTCCTGAGTAGAAATTTGTCATATACAGAGGAACAATTAGTCAACCTGATAGACGATAGAGTCTCTTCATCTGGTCTGTATAATTATACGATGCCTATTAAGTTCTTATCTTGTTCTTTTCCTGCAGCCGTAAGTGTGTCAAAATACTTGTTTTGGCATGACCTGCCCTTGATAAAAACTCCTACTTTTTTTAATGAAGGTCAGCACACCCTGTCAGTGCGGTGAAGTACCCTATGGATTAGAAACTTCCATGCAGAACTTCAGGCATGCAGTTTGAATGCCCTGAATTAGAAGCCCAAGCTGAGCCTGATCTCTGATGAGCAGAACCATCTTCAGGAGCTACCAATTTCTTTCCACCATGAGGGGAAGCTCATGAGTCATTTGGGTGCCTGAGCAAAGTGCTTAAACTATGTGTTCTCTGCAAAGGGCCACAATTTTGAAGTGTTCTCTCAAACTGCACTGCTCGTCTTTCCTCCAGGAGCAGGCATTTGCACATTGGTAAGTCTCACTTGACTTAATTTTGGCACAGAAACTGTCTCTTGTTTTTAGTGACGCAGATTCCTTACATGTGCAGGGGAAAGCACAATCCTGCAGTTGCACTTTCAAGGATTTCCACAGAAAAGTGGTCCCTCGGAGCTTCTGATATTTTAACTCTCAAGGCAGGAAGCTGCTGCTTTTCAAAGCAATCATTTTGTTGGTCTGAGTTTGGTCCTCTTGAAGTCTGTCATTGAATTCAATGGGAAGGATCTCAGCCCACCCACTGCCTTGAAATACCACCTATTCTTTCCTAGAATAGTAATAACTAACTTTTCCTCTGCTGTGATAAGGCTATTTAACTCTGCAGTTCATTTACAATAATATCCTCCTCTAATATTTATTGTACATGTTGATAATTTTTATTTGATCTTCATTTCAAGATACTGTCCATATGTCCATATGGTAACATTTCGATTTTCCAGCTGATGCACATTTCTCAGTACTGCAGTACTCAAATATATAGCTATTGCTCTGAATTTTGAAGAGGTATCACAAGACTGGAATGAACCTAAAATGTGCTTTAAAAGCCTCTCTCATCTCTAAACAATTCACAGAAAAAATCAAGTGCAAAGCATTCCATTGATTAAAGATTATTTAGCATGTTTGACTAGCATTCCAAAAAAGCCACTTATCTAAAACTTACATTTCTCTAAGCCTGTGCCGGTGTTTCTGACTTGATTTTTATTAATGTTAAAGGAAGGGAAACAGTTTTGATTTTTCCCAAAGGAAATACCAGGTTTTAATGTGGTGAAAGGACAACCGTGGTTTGCTGAGATCTCCATTGCTGTGACTCATTTACTTGCAGTAATTAGCCTAGATGAGCTCTCTTTCTGCCAGTTGGCATCCCCAGAGCATCTGAGGGGAATCCTGGTGCTCTCTGTTTGCAGCGGTTGAAATGAGAAAGGTCCTGGGTCACTCCTGAACACAGACTTTGGCATCGTACCCCACTGTGCAATCAGCCCCCCTCGCGGGGCTCACTGCCTCCCCTGCTCTGTGCTCTTCCTCACCTCCCACTAATTAAAGTGTGGAGTGAGAGCAGCTGGCTTTGGGAGCGCTGTGCTCACGCCAGGGATGCGGCATCTCAGAAGGGGCACCTTTGGGGAGGGAACATTTAAAAACATATGGGAGGAAAATGCTACTTTGGAGATTTTTGACACTTCGGGTTTCTAAATTGGCACTTGGATATGAGGAGAGATTACTGCAGTGAGGTTTTCCCCTCCTTCCTAAAATCCTTTGCCACAACATTTTGCAGTACAAAGCATTTTTTTAAGTGAAGGGAGGGAAGCATTAAAGATAAGGATTACATTAAGGGATGTGGCCAACTTTGGAGCCAAGCAGCGTGACAAGATTGAGGTAGAAAAGCAGAGACTGATTTTTGATGTGGGATAATTTAACTTAAGACCATGACTATCTCTCACAGTTCTACACATTGTAATGAATGTAGGCATGAAGCAAGAACAGTTCGGGAGCGTCTGATACATGAAAGCATGAATATGATATTAGGCGCTTTTAATTGCTGAATTTTTGGTGTCTCGGGCTCTTTCTTAATAATTTCCATTGTTGTTATTCTTTCTTAAGAAGATATAAGGGTGCTTCTTAGATCTACATAGTGAGTTGGACATGGAAGTGTAGAAATCAACTGAATTGTTTCTATACTTTATGCTACAATATGACTTATTTTGTATGAGAGCAGCTTTTGTAATGCATCTCTCTAATTAAGCTACTTCAAGCACCCTTCTAAGCTCAGTGTATATTGGCCCAGATTCAAGATCTGCTCAGTGCAGAGGAGGGGTACCAGGGAGCCGATTATGGGTCTCAGACTCACAAACCCCATCTGCTCCAGCCTTGATTTCAATTTGAGCATCTGAAGGGGTGGCTCCAGTTTGCACCAAGTTGTTTTGTGGCCTTGGTGACTCTCAGCTCCCTAGGAACTGAGAAAATAGAGTTTTCTACCCATTATACACATTGTGACTGGATCTGTGACAGCTGAGTGACTCCCCAGCTGGGCCCGTACTCTCTCTGGATGTGCTTTATCAGTGGTTGGGATGAGTGGGAAGAAAAAGTGGCCCTTTTAGTATAATCCTACTTCACTGTTTTATCTGTCTTGTCTCGACAATGTCCTCAACAGCCTTTATGTGAGACGAGTGAATGCTACTCTCCCCAGGCTTCCATGATTACAAAGAAGTAATTACAAATGGTATGAAAATTTAGTCACAATACTTCAAAAGTTTCCTTGGGATATGTTTCTAAAGGAATTCTTCCATAAAAAGCAGAGAAAAAAAGTGATAGCTTCATTGAACTCAAATGGAGATCTCTGATGTGTTGATGTTCTTGGTATATTCCTGTCAAAAACATAAGTAACTATATTTGAGATGCACTTTTGGGGAGACATACACCAACCTTAGGACTGGGGGAGGTTGCATTTATTGAATAAATTCTAGTAATAAATTATCCACAGAGCCATTCTAAATAAAGTTGATATTTGCAAATACCATATTAACTTTAAAAAAAAAAAAAAGAGAGAGAGAATCTGTTGTCCTTGCTTAAGTGAAATCAAGTGTCTGTAGGATACCTTTTTGTAGCTCGTTTGCTGGCACCTGAGGCATTTAAACTCACCTGTGAAGGATTCTTGCCAGAAGAGGGGTTGTACTTGAGCAACTCTGAAAGCAGCACTGGTGATTTGAAATTGTAAAATGACTAAAAGAAAATCTTCCTGCTGGAAGAGTCAAGGGCAAACCTGAAGTTAAAGAGAATTGAATCACAATTTTTTGTAAATTATACTCCCGGGCTACTTAGAAAAAAATTTTTACGGATGTGAGGAAAAAAATAACTCCTTGAGCTTGATATTTACCATTTCTGAGACAGCTGGAAAGTACTTTTATTGTGAATGCGTTTATGTTTTTATGACTTGTGAGGAGATTCAAAACTTTGATGTAGTTTAACAAAATCAAATCATAGTGGGAATGCTTGTGGAAGGTGCAGGGAGGCCACCGGGGGACTTTGTCAGTGCTGGTGGGTCTGCTGGAGAGTGTCCCTGCATGGTCTGTGCAAAGAGCAGCTTTGCTGGCAGTGAAACTTCCAAACAAACATCTCTCTCTGATCTCCAGAAGTCTTCTTTTGGATAGGGTTCCCAAGTGTCTTTTGGCAGAATTCTGCAGCACATTGAAGCCGAAAAATCTGAGTTTCTGATGGAGTTTATTCTGTCTGTAAATACTGACAGATTATCCTTGCCAGAGACACCTTACACCTGAGCTTGGGAAAAAAAGCATAGATCAAAATGTTCTTTTTCCTTTTTTTTTTGTTTTTTTTTCATTCTTCAATAAAGTAAATGAAGGGTATTTACAGTAATATAAATCACTAGAAGAAGATGCTTTCAGTGCTATAGTACCCAGTTCTCTACCATCAATATCCACAGGATGATATCCAGGTCTAACATAAAAACGTTAATGAAAAAGAGGATCTTAATAAAAGTAGCTTTTTCATATTTTTTTTTTTCAAGTTGCAGAGTTATTGCTTTGCAAAAGCCATTAGAAGGCTCCTGTAACTGCATTCTCTGTTGGAGACGGATGTCATGTCTAAATATGTTGTCACCTTCAGAATACTGTGAAAGTCAGGGGCAAGTTATTTTAATAAGGCAGTGCTAGAAGTTGTGGGGAGAATCACAATGGAAAAGCAACATTTTACTTTATGTGGCTGATGCAGTAATCTCAGCTTCTCTGGGGAGATGCTAAGAATTATGTGGATGGTGAGATTAATGTATTACTAAGACATTTAACAGCCAGAACAGCTACGGCGTTACTTCTCTAATACATTAATAATATTTAACATTTTTGCATTGTATAACCCATTTTTTTACGGGTTTGTTGTACCCATGCTGCCTTCACTGCAGTCAGCTCCAGCTACCGTGAGAGATGGAGAAATAGGAAGGCTTTCTTAGGAGTGATTGATTGGGGTGAGATTGGGGTTCCTGCGGGAAACGATGGAAGCTGCCAGGCTCACGCCTTGGAAAATGCCACTGAACAACAGTGCCGTTTTCATACAGGGAGAGACTTTCTGGTAGGGGAGAGGTGTTGCATTGCGCAGGAAGATCTTGATGGTGATTCTTGGGGGAAGGGTTAATAGGAGAGTTGTTTTGTAGCTAACATAAAATTCGGCTTGCATTGATGGCTCCTTCACTTGGAAAGCTCTTTCTTTCTGCAGGGGAAATCACAATAGGTGAGAGCGGGAATAAAGCAGATTTCTTACCCATTCTCCCCTGACTGACCCCAGGCCTCACAATTTATGTGTTGTGCTCTTTTCTGTCCCTTACTCCATTAGCTGCCCCCACCAACTCTGATGCCAGTAGTTAAGCTGCTTCCAGTTTGGGTTTTTCACAGGCTTTGCTTTAAAGTTTCATCTCACTCATTGAGACTTCCATCGCAGATTCCCCATACTTATTTATTTATGCATAAAAGCTGCTTCTCAGCAAAAGCACAGACCTGGGCAGGAGGCACAGTGACATGTCTAATGTTTCTACTGCCTAATAGCAGGATTGCTGGAGGGGTCAAGCCAGTACAGCAGAAACAACACACTTCACACAGGGCCCTCGTGATGCAGAGGAGAGCCCCGCTCAGGCTCGGGTTTATTTGCAGTCTCCGACTAACTGCATTACCGTCCCGAGTCTCCTGCTGCGTTGTGTCTTGCTTGCCTGTCTGCTCTTAACTGAGACCCAAAGAGCATCGTGTTCTCACACAACCTTGGTAATTATCCCGGCTACCTTGGCTCTTACCTCCCAGGACAAGGCTGCCAATCTGTTTTCTATCGCTGACTTGCCAGACTTACCTTGTAAGTCCTCTTAATTGGCTTTTTGGGATGACTGAAGTTTACCTATTCTGCCTGGCCAATTTGCTAACAAGGCTCAGCTGCCTTTGCTGGGCCTTGATAGGCTGGAGAAGGATTTTCAGGCCTTGGCTAAGCTCAGAGCCTTTGGAACAGCTGCCAGTAGTACCTGAGGGCTGCTGGTGGTGGTTTCACCTCTCCTGTGGGAGACTTGTACATGTCCAAAATGGGGATTTTTCTCATTGAAAAAAAGACAGGTGAGTGCTCCTTCACCATCGCCTAAACATCCTCTTCCCCTTTCCATCCCTTCTCACAAAACCACACAACAAGTCGTATATGCCAAGGAAAATAATGAACCTGTATGTGTTATTTTACTCCTATTTTCTATCTGTGTATACAAAGTCAGGTATATTGAAAGTCATGGGATTTATAGCACTGTTAAGGTTCTGATAGTTGGCCATATCTATGGCTAATCTTATTTTTTCTCTGAGCTCCC